>VMDO01005776.1:0-107783 GCA_007922755.1 Pedetes capensis | reverse complement strand
GTCTGGAGAGTATTTTATATAGTACATACAGTTCTGTGGAAAAAATGAAGGGTTGTTACACAACAGAAACAAAGTAAATAGGCTAAGGTATGTTGTGGATGGTGGGGGGTATGTTGTGAGAAAGTTGATGAAACATAATACTTACTTAAAATATATATATTTAAATTGACCATAATTAAAGGAAAAAAGTCATTTAAAAGGTTTTCTAAATCAAATTTTAATATACTAATATAAAAACAGACACAATACTCTTGCTTTCAGAGCCTCACTTAACTGTAACTAACAATATAAAAATAAATAAATAAATCTATGTTATTCCTCTATCATAAAATCAGTCTCTAAATGATCAAAACAAAATTAAACAAAACATTCAAGGTTCATTTTAACCAAACAAGTGTCCCTATTACATCATCAAATTATTCAATTAATATTCTTAATTCTCATAAACAACAAACTAATTATTAAAATAATTTAAAAGATCAATGGTCATAGATCAATCCAAACAACTAATGTCTCACTCCTACTTGGAATTTTGGATCATTTCTTTTAATAATTTGTGTTTGATCAAGAATCAAAGTCACCAAATAGATTCATCTAACTCTTTTGTTTCAAAACAAGAACAGGGGTGTGTAATGGAAGGCATGGCTAGATGGCTGGAGAATCTCTGAGGGAAAATGCCTGGAAAAGGCTCTAGCCATTTGGCTAGGGAAGGTTCCAGCCCTTGGAATGTCTCTAGGCCTAAAAGCCTCCTTCTGTTACTGCAGACTAAGGCCTATGTGCAGCCCCTGTCTAAGTGCAGTGGGCAGAGCATGCTGACATAAATAATAAATAACACTTTCCTGTCTCACAAGAAAATATACTTTAACCTACTTCTCCCCCAACTCAGAAGAATGCTTAAAGTTAAGAGCCTAATGAAGAGAGATTGAGGCATTCACTCAGGGGCAGTGCACCAGAAGCCACTGGTCCCACCTCAGTCTCACTCACTAAGTCTTGGTGTCTGAGTGGTTAATCCTTCCACCCTATCTGTTGACCCTGTGCTGCTGGACAGACGTGACAAATGTTCATAATATTTGTCCTACAAAATTATTAACAAACTTAATTTAAAACATGCAAAGTATTTGCTATATGGTACATAAGAACAAAGAGTGTTGATTTCCCTGTTCTCCCTGCCAAGGCTAACTCCCATATAGGTGTTTTTGATTCCATTTTCTCCTCCAGAAGTTAGCTCCTCTCCACTGGTCCTATCCTCCCTCCTCTTCCACTTAAATATATTGAAGATGTCCCTAATCACAAAATAAGTGAAAAAGATTCTTCCTGTCTGTCCTATACTCAAAGCAGAGATCCCTCCTACTCTGGACTTTTCAAACTTCTTTAAAAAGAAGTCTATACTCCCATTTTCTCCCTACCCTCATTAATCTTCTCCAATTGTTTCCAGTTCCAATTTCTAGAGTAATTTAAAAACATATATTGAACAATTTTTGTTTGCAGACAAGATGGAATAAAAACTGGATTTATATTTCCATCATAAATAAGCAATATGATAAACCAGACAATAACATGAAACAATACTGTCCAAGAACTAGACATCAGGCAACAAAGGGTAGTGATCCTTAAGAAACCAGAAACAGGTGAGCCCTACCACTACCCCAGGTTACTGCCTTGAGAAGTTTTGAAACCCAAGCACAAAGAGGGAAACTGAGGTAGAACCTGGCCAACTCCTTGAGTTGAAGAAACTGATTAGAAAGTCTGGGGAAACAAAGGCAGCTACAGTCCTTCTCAAGTCGGACAGGGGAAAGCTGCACAAACAAAATCCTAGAGTTCCACAGAGGGTCTTCCTCAAGTGCTCCACAGAGTACCCATGGCATATGTTTGAGGAAACTAACCCAGGCCAAGGGTTAAGAACCATGTGAAAGGATTAGAAGGAACAAGGGTGAACACTCACAGAAGGCTGAGCAGTGACTGAGCCCATCAGGAAGAGTGGGAAAGAACTCCTACGGTGTTGGATACTGAGAATACATAGGAAAGTCTTGCCTCAATAATAGGAATAATTAGCCCTAAACAGAGTTTATTACAATAATCCAAAATATCCTGCACCGAAATAAAGTAAAATTCAAAATTTCTGACAACCAAAGATTAATAGGAATACAAAGAGGAAAGAAAACAAAATGCATAAGGAGAATGACCACCCAACAGAAGCCAACATGTAACTGACACAGAGGGCATAATTAGCAGAACAGTGATAGGAGTTAGTAAATTTTAAGCAGGTGCTGGGAAATGGGGCATAAAAACAGGGAACTACTGAGGCAAGAGAATTACCAAGCCATCAGTTCACCTAAGTTTTGGCCAGAACACATGAGTCTCACTGTCCTACCACCCATTTTTCAAAGGAGACAGGTAATGACTTGGTCAACAGTCACCAGATCAAGCCCCATTCTTCTAAGAAAAACAAGTCCCATGACATGGCCAGCAATCACCTAGCTAATCAATTCCTAGGTAGAAACAAGGGAGCAACTACTTTTAACTTGGGTGAACATGCAAGTACCCCCTAACTCAGGACCAATCTGCTGAAGCTAGCTCAAAAAGCCAGCCCAAAGGACAGGGCCATAAAAAAACCCTAGACAACAGCCCCACCTCAGCTTCACAATTGGGACCCCCTCTGTTCAGTGAGGCTTTATCCATCTTCTCAATAAAATCTTCCTTGCTATTGCTTGCAATGGCTATCTGTGCATTTATTCCTGAGTCCATGGACTCAGGGCCCAATGCCTAACAAAAACCTCTGGTCTCAACAGGACCCAAAAGGTCATTATGAAAATTCTGTATGTTCAAAATGATACAGCCATTAAATATGTAAAAATGATTTAAGTCAAACTTCTAGAGATAACAATAGTATATAAAGCTGGCACAGTGGCACACACCTGTAATCCCAGCGGCTTGGGAGGCAGAGGCAGGAGGATCGCAAGTTCGAGACCAGAGGCAGTCTTCTTCATTTAGTGAGACCCTGTCTCAAAAACGTACAAAAAAATGGACTGAGGGTGTAGCTCAGTGGTCCAGCACTTGCAAAGCATGAAAGCATAGGGCCCTGGGTTCAATCCCAGTACAGGGGAAAAAAAAAAAAAAACAACCACCAAATAACAAATATATATACACATACATATATATATATATGACAAATATATACGTGCATATATATGTATATTAGATGGGATTAAGGAGATTAACACTGCAAATGAAAAAGATTAATGAAACTAAAGGTATGAAAATGGGAACCATCCAAAATAAGCCAGGCACAGTGGCACACGCCTTCAGTCCCAGCCACTCGGGAGGCAGAGGCAGGAGAATCGCAAGTTGGAGACCAAAGGCAGTCTACGTAAATTTAGCCAGACCCTGTCTCAAAAAGTAAAAAGAAAAAAAAAAAAAAAAAAAAAAAAAAAAAAAAAAAAAAAAAAAAAAAAAAAAAAAAAAAAAAAAAAAAAAAAAAAAGAAAGTGGGAACTATTCAAAATAAAACAGAGAAAAAAGAATGGAGAAAAAATAAAAATGGCACTCATGACCTGGGGTCAACTTCCAGCAATCTAAAAATGGGCAAATCCTCAAAGGAGAGAACAAAGAGAAAAAAATTGTAAGAGACACTGGTCAAAAACATTCCAAATCTGATGAAAACTATAAACTCACAATTTTTAGCTCAATAAACCCTAAGTATAAGAATAATGAAGAAAACCAAACCTAGGCACACCATCATCAAACTGCTCAAAACCAAAGTAAAAGCAGACAAAGGAAAAATGGCATGCTCACACAAAGCAACAAAGACAGGATAACGTCAGATTTCTCATCAAGCAAGAATATAGTGGGGTGGTATCTTTAAAGCACAGGAAGAAAAAAAAATGTCTTCTGAAAACCAAAGCAAAATAAAGATGTTTTCATACTACAAATACTGAAAGAACTCATGACCAGAAGACTACAAGAAATATTAAAAGCCATGCAGCCAGAAAGAAAATTACACCAGGTAAAAATATGGCTATACATGAAGGAATGAAAAACACCAGAAACAGCAATTACATCACCAAATGTACAAAATGTTTTAAGTTAAATCTCTTCAGGTTCATCATCCTGGTGCATGCCTGTAATCCCAGTGACTCAGGAGGCTGAGTTTGGAGAGTAAACAGGTCTCAGGCCAGTGGTAGCCCATCTCAAAATAAAAAATAAAAATGGGGCTGGAGGTAACGCTCAGTGGTAGAGCACTTGCCTAGCAATGTATGAGGCTCTGACTTCAAAATCCCCCTTCCAGTACTAGGAAAAAAAAAAAATCTCCTTAAGAGATAATTAATTATTAAATAAAAATAATAGCTGGGGGTGGTGGCTCACACCTGTAATACTAGTGACTCAGGAGGTGCGGGCAAGAGGATTGCAGGTTAGAGGCCAGAGGCAGCTTGTGTAACTTAGTGAGACCCTGTCTCAAAATAAAAAATAAAGAATGGGTTGGGGTCAACCCCACTGCTAGAGTACTCACAAAGTATGTGCAAGGTCCTGTGTTCAACCCCCAAGTACAGCAGAAAAGTAAACAAAATAAATAAATAAAAGCAATAGCAAGGTATTATGGAGTTTACAATAATATGCAAAAGTAAAATTCAGGAGAATAACAACATAAAGTCCAGGAAAGAAATGGAATTATACTGTCCTTAAACTACTCATTAAAGAGTATATTACCATTTGAATGTATACTGTTCTATAATAATGATGTATACTATATGCCCTAATGTGATCACTAAAATAATAAAGGACTACGGCTAAAAAGATAACAAAGGAAAGAAAAAATAATTTAAAAACTCCTCTATCCAAAAAAGGGCCGAAAAGTGGGGAGATTCCATTCTCCCAAAGACTAGATGGAATAAACAGCAAGATGAAAAAGCCAAATCTAACCAAACTATCATATTGACTATAAATAATCTAATTCAGATGGCATAAAAAGCAAAACCAAACTCTTTCTGCCAATAAGAAGTACATATTAAATAAAAAGCTGTAAGTAGGTTAAAAGTAAAAGGACAGAAAAATATATATAGTATGGTAGAATTAATCGAAAGAAAACTGTAGTCACCATGTAAGTATTAGATTTTACAGAAAAAATTATTAGTGGGGATAAACATTATTCCATAATGATAAAAGGGTCAACTTATTAAGACATAATATTGATGTACTTAGTAATAAAACTTCAAAAACACATAATGCAAAAACTGATACAACTGCAAGGAGAAAGAGAAGTCCACAATTAAAGATTTTAATATACCTCTCATGCAATAAGGATGATCTCAAAATAGTTATTATGAGTAAAAGCAGCAAAACCAAAAAAAGTACATAGTGTATGATACCATGTATACACAAATTCTAGAAAATGTATACTAACAGTGGTAGAAAACAGATCAGTAGTTGCTTGGTGATGTGGGAAATCTGGGAGGAGCAGAGGAACAGTTACAGAAGGGCACAAAGAACTTTTGGAGATGATAACTAAGTTTAGTATCTTGATTATGGTGATGACTTCAGAGGTGTATGCACACCAGGAGTGATCAAAAGATATCATGAATATCTAAATTTTAAAAAATTACCATAAAAATTTATTACAAAACTGTTTCTAAAAGGGCAAGGATGATGGGATATGTGTATTAGAAACCAGAGAGAGTGTTCTGAGAGGGATTAATAGCAATGTGTCCTTTTCTGTAATAATTTTTTAATTTAAACATTCACCATATTTTCTGATCATACCCGTCACGTTAAAACTTGTTAACTGTACACTTGAAATATGTGCAGTTCTCTGTCAATTAAAGCCCAATAAAGTCATTTAATGTGCATGTGCCATAACATCATTTATTACTCACTAGGCATGGTTTAGGTGAGCTAGGAGAGTGCTTGCTATGTGCACTGTGAGGCCCTAGGTTGGATCCCCAGCACCTCACAAACGGGAGATGGACCTAGCAGCCCACCCTCAAAACAATCAATCAGCCATTGAAAACCCTATGAATAGGAGAGAAGCATTGACATAGTACCAGGCATGGCACAACGTGGAGGAGTGTTTGTTCTGTTGTACATAGGGTCCCTATGAATTAGACTCAACTCAATGGCACCCAACAACAACAACAACAGTCATGTTCCAGTCCTGGAGATAAAGCATTGAAAAAGATAGACACAGGACTTACCAACACACTAATAGTCTTGGCAGAGAAAAAGACACTGAATGAGACAAGTATATGAAGTACAAGGTACTACCAGAAAGTATAGAATAGATTCTAACTCCGCTTGATTTTAAAGTATAGATTCTAACTAGGTAGTCAAGAAAATACATCCCTGTGGAAGTAACATGTACACCATGATGAAAAAATAAAATATGCAAATCAGCTAGGTGGAACATAGGTGGAAAGCATGTAAAAAGTTATACTAAATAAAGATTATAGGGAAAGGATGTTTGTAAGATAAATGCCCAGAAATGGAATCACTGGATCAAAGATGAATTACAATTTTAAGAAAAAAGGGTTTTGCTTAATTTGGGGGGACAATAAAAGACAAAATGACATTTACTGTTTTTTAGTAGAGGAAATTCTGGAATTTTTAAATAACATTCAAAACAAGAAGAGTAAGCTGTTTTCATACTTGCATCCTAAGTGCAGTGTTTCACACAACAAAGACATGGCAAAAGTTTGTGAAATTAAAGCGAATGCCTTAAGAAAGGATAACACAAACCAAGTTATTAGGAGTTCCTTGATCATACCTTACTCTCTCTCTAGAAATGACAAATTTTAAACGAATTAACTTCTTCAGATAATCCTTTTTGATGTGTTTTTTTTTCCTTTCTCTTTTCTGCTTTCAACTAATTCTTAATGAAAGTCCCTTCTGTGAACTACTGCAAAAGCCTCCAAGCTGTTCTCTCAATTATCTTCCAAACTCAACCTGTATAGTAACAGAGGGTAAAATCTACTCACACCCCAAATCTGTTCATTTCTTTTATACCTGAAACCCTCAAATAGCACCACATTGCCTCCAGTTGTGCATTCTAAACACAGAAATGCAAGACCAACACTGGTAAAATGGGGGGAAGGAGGGCACTACTTAGTGAATTTTAAACAAAACTAACACTTTCAATTTAGAGTACTGTTTATTTCGAGATTTCAATTCCTTTTTTTTAATATACAATATCCCTGAATTCATGGAAAGATGGGTGGCTACATGATTTTTTTTAGAAACACTTCCACTTAGCAAATTAAAAAGTTGGCAAAACTATGACAGTTAAGCTTCATCTTTTATTGTAATAGCCCAGTAAAAACTCTAGGAGGTATAGGACAAAGTCCAAAAGTCCAACAGGGGCCTCAATGATCTAACTTTTCTCACTTCTGCAGATTTTTGCACCAGCAATATAGGATTGCAATAGTCCCCTACACACAACTTACTAATTCTTTTCCTTGAATGGACTGACCTCAATGACTCCTTCTCCATTCACTCAATTTATTGAGTATCAACATATGCCAAGAACTAGGGATAAAGTAGTAAGCAAAGGAGAAACACTACAGAGTTTTATGGGCTCACAGTCTATAGAGGAAATGCCCATCAAATAAATGTAGAATTTAAAAGATCCATAATTATTGCCTTATGGAGAATGGGATGGAGTTCTAAAGTGAAGGCCGGGTGTGGTGGTACATCCCCATAATACTAGATACTTGGGATGCTGAGGTGGGAGGACTGCAAGTTGGAGGCCTGCTTGGTCTACATAGCAAATTCAAGGCCAGCCTGGTCAACTTAGGAGACCCTATCTTGAAATAAAAAAGAACTGGGGATGTAGTATGTAGTGCACTGATAGAGTGTTCGCCTAGCATAGGCAAGGCCTTTGGTTCAGTTCCCAGTATCAAAACAAAAAAAAAAAAAAAAAAAGACGGCAAGAGGGCTAATCAGGAGACTATTATATTTCAGGTAAGCAAAAACAATGATTTGGATTAGGATGAAGACATGGAGAAGTCAATTTCTGGAGTTTATTGCACTTTCAGACAAATTGGATAAAGGGCTAACCAAAAACATACCAAAGATGACTCCAACACGAACTATATATAGACTTGCATTAACAGTCCTAACGTTTATGCCTCCCTGCACCTACGTTCTTTACTATGACCTTCCTATGCTGACTCTAGGTTTGATTATTTGATTTGCTTTAGCCAATGGGACAAGAGCAAATTTCTTGAAAGCAGAAGAGTGAAAATGCATTTATGCACTGCTACTTACCTCCCGGAACAAGCCTGTGCTAGCCTGCTGAAGGGTTAAACTACAGCTAAGCAGAATTTTAAACCAACCTATATCCTGAGAATCTCCAAACATAGGGAGTCCAGCCAAGAAGAGCAGTGCCTGCCTAGCAGACCCATAACTGAAAAAGATGCATGAATGACCCCAGCCAGGGATAGAATCATTTAGCTGACCGGTAGATTTGTAAGTAACAGGGTTTTTTGTTTTCAACCACTGAATTAAGGGTTTTGTTTTGTTTCATTTTGTTTTCAATGAATTTGCTCATTAGTTAAACTTGGCAGTACCAGTTAGTGGCATGAGGAAACTGAGAACAAAAACAAACAAACATAGGTAAGGAAGAGGGAAATGAAGGAAATGAAAGGAATGGAAGGAAAAGAAAGCAAGCCCATTTCCTACTAGTCAACTCCTAACTACCTGTTCGTTAAAGCTAAACTTAGACAAAACTCTTCCAGGAAGTTTTCCTAGCGCCACACGCTAGTTTAGAAAAGATACTCAAGTGTTACTACTGTATTTTGTACACACCTTATTATTGCCTTTCCACATTATTTTACAATTATTTATTTAGAGTCTTCTTCCTAACTAGATATTCAATAGTTATGTGTCATGCAATTATGGACTGTCTTATTCATCTTGATATCATCAGAATGTAACATAAAGCAGGCCCACTAGTTTCTGAATATAATAAACCAACTAATAAACACTTGATTGATACTCTAACGCCTACTAATTAACTCTGGACCCGTATTTCTCAAAGTGTGATCCACTGACAACATGCATCAGAATCAGCAGAGGCGTGTATAAAATATGCAAATCTATGGGCTCCATCATTAAGGAAAATGCAGCTGTTCCCTTGTAAAAACAAGAGTGAGAATACTGGGGCCAGCTATTGAGAAACAAAGCACTTAGTAGCACTAAAGCACTTTTTCCTCAAAAATTTCTATGTTCTATACGACGGAGTGCTTAGTGTGCTAGGACTTGAATACTTGAAAAAGCTGTAAGTCGAGTGTAGGAGAATTTCTAAGAAATGGCTCTGCATCAGAGGAAAGGAGCTGGGGATTTTCCAAGGAGGTGTGGCTTCTCAGCGAACACGTTTGCATTTGATGCTCCAGGAGGAAAGAATGTCCTGAGCTTTCGCCATAGCGGGGGCCAGGCTAGGAATGGACCGGCGGCGGCAGCCTGGGCACCCCCAAAGTGTGCAGCTCCTGAAAAGCCGCGGGAAGGGGACTCCCTCAGGTCCTGAGCTAGGCATAGGTCTCCAAGCGCGGCCGCGCTGGATGTAGCCCAGTCGGGCAGGCGGTGAGGAAGGCCACGGTTGCCTTGCTTGCCTAAATCAGAGAAAGAAAATGCGGGAAGGGTCGGGCTGATGGCAGCCCAAAGGGAGAAGGAAAGGAGTGCGAGGGCGCGCCGCCGCTTCCCACCTGCGTCAAGCTCCAGCTGGTAACAGGGCAGCGGCTCGAGAGAGAGCTTGTAACCCTCGAAGCGGGGATCCAACAGCGGTCTCTTCACCCGCAGGGAGCAATTAGCCGCCACCTCCATCGCCTTCCAATGTCCTACCGTGAGAACTAATAAAGCTCTTGTTGAAAAGGTCCGCGCTACACTCCTAGAACTAAGGGTGGGAAGCAGCGTGGTTCCCGTCCCAGAAAGCACTGCGGCGCCCACTCCCTTCTGGGAGATGTAGTCCCCACGAGAAAGCTGACACCCCTCCCCTCTCCCCCATTGCATGCTGGACTACGTAGTTTTCCGGGCACTTTACCCCCGCGCAACGTCAGTGTCTGGACTCTCTTACCCAGAGGGCCGAGCGAGCAGGGGGCGGCCCGCGCTAGTTAAATTCTCACATGATAGGCGGAGAGGCCAGGCCCCGCCCCGGAAATGCGTGTTCTAGATTTCTGTGTGCTTAGATGCCCGAGCTACTGAGGGTCTAAGTCCGGGCAGCCGAAGAGTGTGGTAGGTAACGGTCGTCAGCGCAAGGGTCATTTCGTCGCTGGGAAGGGACGGCCCTCGCCCGCGGTGATGGTGGTGAGCTATGCCCGTGGTCCTCAGGGCCGGGACCCGGGCCCGGCCCAGGCTCCTTTCGATGTGCTGTCTTTCGTTAGCTTCCCCGACCCGCGCTCGCGGGCCTGTAGGGCTCTCCGACAGGGCGTGCTGCTGGAGTTGGCGTGAAGCCAGTTCTTGCTTTGTTTTCTGGCTCCTCCCCTCCCGCCTCTCCAGCTGTCTCCGGCGTATTTTATTTTCCCGTAGAGTGTCTGAACTGGGAGGGATCCCCTAGCGCCCTTCTTTTACCGGTGAGAAAACTGAGGCCTCTAAGAATTAAGTGACTTGTCCAAGGTCACTATCCGTATTTTAGGGGCCAAGGCGAGATCAGGTTCAGTATTCTTGGTATGGCACTGACTAGACCTTGTAGTTATTTTGAAAATGTTAGTTGCCAACTACAAAAGCACAACGTTTCTTAGTTCTTTCTCAGCCTCTCCGTTGGCTATTCCCTTAAAAAAAACACCCAACTCTGAAAACTTACTGCCAGTCTGAATTTTTATGTAGACCAGATGTAAGATAACAACCCTAGTGTAGTGTCAACTTATTGACAGATTAGATGGGTAAACGTTAGCTTATCCCAAGTTTTATTTAAACTTTAAATAACTTGAGTGTCCTCAAAAAACTAACGTTAAACTCCTTTTTACACCATTTTTGTTGTCTTTTTACTGAAAATTGAGAATTTTCTAAGTGAAGAGTTAGTTTGCGATTCATTTATCCTTATCTCATCAGAAATAAGTGTTTTTGATAACATACAGAGCTAGTGTAGCAGCTATAATTCTAGGTACATCCTAGTGAAGAATAAAGCACTTAAGAGTCTTATCAAATCATTTTTCACTAATAGTGTCTAGACTTTTATTGATATTTAGGTTATATGGCTTCACCAAATTTTGATTGCACTTAAGGTGCAGAAATGATCACCAGTTCTGATATACAGTTAAGTGTTTTGGGGTTTCTGGGGTAAAGGTACATGTGTTCAAATTCTGCCTTCACCATTTTCTGTCTGTATGCCTCAGTTTCCTCATCTGTAAAATAATTATGTTAGTAATATGGAACGGAATAAGTTTGGGGGCTTAAATGTTTTTTTAATAATTAATAAAGCATTAGCCCAGTTTACTAGGCACTTAAGTGCTTAATAAATGTTACAATAATAGTTATTATTGTTATATAAAGACTAATTCATAAAGGGAATATGGGGAAAGGACATAGTATAGTGAGTAGGTCAGTATGACTTTTTAGAATGCAGTAAATAATATTCAAAGTAATGATATCCTTAGCGTACTTGAAATTTATCACCCTTTCAGTTGATAGACAGAATGTTAAATGTGTTAAGATGCTTGCCTAGAGGATTTAGAAGAAAATACTTTGTAAATGTTTTATATCTGAAAATGCATGTTGATGTCCAGGTTAGCAAGATGAACAAAGATGCGCAGATGAGAGCAGCAATTAACCAAAAGTTAATAGAAACTGGAGAAAGAGAACGGTAAGTAGTAGATGTTAAGTAATAGATCATGTTAATGAATTACATTTTATCATCTTTAACAGTTGCTTTATATTATAATAATGTAAATATCAAGGAATAAAATATGTCAGTGGAAAGAATTACAGAAAATTGAGATTATCAAAAGTCTCTATTCCTAACATCTATAATACTTCTGTTCAACATTGCAAGACTTGGGATGGTATCTGAAAGGATAAGCAAGAAATGACTCTCAAAGAATGTATAGTATAATGGAGCAGAAAAATATACATAACCAAATAACTGCAATTGAAGAAATAATGTTCCCCAGCTTTTAACAGGGTGACAAAATGATAGAACCAGTTTCAGTTACCAAGCTGTCTTACCCATGAAGCAGCATGTACTATTCCTATTCTCCGAAATATGGTACTTTTCTTCCTTCCCTTCATTTTTAGCAAATTCTAGCTCATCTGTTAAGGTCTAGTGCACTGCCATGTCAAAGAATCTATTTATTAAATTCCAAATACTCTATTCCATCATAGTGTTTAATGACATTCTATTCTAGACTAGGCACAGTGGTGCAAGCTTGTAATCCCAGCAGCTCAGGAGGCAGAGGCAGGAGGATTGCAACTTTGAGGCCACAGTAACTTAGGGAGACCATGTCTCAATCTACAAAATTAAAAAGGAACTAGGGGTGCAGCTCAGTGGGAGAGTGCTTGCAAAATATGCATAAGGCCCTGCGTTCAGCCCCATAGTACTGCAAAAAAAAAAAAAAAAAAAAAAAAATTCTATTTTAGCTATTTACTCTCTGTATCTCCCAACATAATCTAAGTCCAATTATAACAGTAACACCTTTGTATAGCCAGCATCTAATGCTGAGCCTGGCACCTACCTAATAGGCCAAGTAAATATTTGAATAATGAATGGTTTGGAAGTAGAAAGAAAGGCTCTCAGAAGCAAGGTGATAAAGTTTACAAGAGAAGCCCACATACAAGGAGGAACAGAAGGAATTGTTTTCATTTCTACCTGGGGATTAAGGTGACTGGGTAAAATCTCATGGAAAAATAAAAGAAGTACTTGTGCTGGTGTAGGAGAATCAGCAGTTCTCCAAGCCAGTAAATGAGAGGATAGTCTAGGCAGATGGAACTGAATACACAGAGTCACAGAGCTTTGGTTCATGAAAACTGGGAACTGCAGAGAAATAGGAGAAAACTAGAGAATAAAGTGTGAAAGCTTGTGGCTAGAACAGTGGACAAGAGAAGTTATGGATTTTGTGTAAGTCACAATTCTTTCAATTGAACATACAAAGGAACTGAACTCAGAACTGGCTTCACCAATGGTGATATATAAGTGAATCTAATTTAAAAATCTAGAGCTTGAAGTTGCTTCATACATCGTTGAATCCAGACACTCAAGTTGATACCAAGAATATATCTTCTTTTTCCCCCTGTCTTAGCTCTGCTTTCCTCTGTGTTGGCTTTTTTCTCAAACTGGGCCTATCCACAGGTAACAGAGATTAGGCATTCAAAATTTACATTCTACCTCTCCTAGCAATGGGCTCCTTTAATTACCATTTTACTTAGATAGTACACAAATTATGATCAGCCTTGCCTATGTCACATTTCTATTACTAGAACCTTACTCAGATTCATATTCTGAGAGAGGCACGGTATTTTGTCTGTCAAAGGGCAGGAAAACAGGTGCCATGGTTTGCAAAAGTATCTGTTCCTGACTTTAGCCCTGGATAATAGGAATTATTAAAATATTTTATGAAAAAGAATGACTAGATCACATTCACACTTTTAAGAATATTATTCTGGCAGCATGGAGGATAAATTTGAAGGGGTCAAGATAGATGGCAGAAAAAATGAGATTATATTGGGGTAAAAATGAAAAATGGCTAGCTGGACACTGTGGCACATTCCTGTGATCCCAGAAACTCAGGAGGGCAGAGGCAGGAGGATCACAAGTTTGAGGCCAGAGCACAGCCTACAGAATTTAGCAAGACCCTTTCTCGGGGTAAAAAAGTTAAAAATGGGCTGGGGGTACAACTCAGTGGTAAAGCACTTGCAAAGTATGTATGAGGCCCAGAGTTCAACCCCTAAGTACTACAAAAAAAAAAAAAGAAGAAGAAGAAGAAGAAGAAGAAGAAGAGTGCAGGAGGGAGGCAAGGAGGGAAACAGCAAAAATGGAAAGCAGAAGTTATAATTTTTTTAATAAGAAGAAACAGCCCTTGATATGAGGAAAGAGGCATCTAACAGTGATATGAGTAAATTGGGAGGATACTGTTAGTAACCAGTATGGGGAATTATGCAATATTTTTTGTTTGTCTTTTTTATTCATGCAGCTTAAAGTTGCTGAGTTTCTAGTATATGCTATGCACTGTTAGGTGTTAGAGATACAGCAGTAAACAAAATGAATCCTATGCTTTCATGGAATTACTTTTGGGTTTGTTTTTTTTTTTTCTTTTTTTTTTTTTGGTACTGGAGTGAACCCAGGGTCTCATGCTTGCATGCTTTGCAAGTGGTGTACCACTGAGCTGCACTCCCAGCCCATTTTTTTACTCTTTGAGGCAGGGTCTCACTAAATTAAGCCGCCTGCCTCTGGTCTTGAACTTGCAATCTTCCTGCCTCTGCCTCCTGTCACGTAATGACATTCTAATGGTAGGAAACATAATAAATATATATGTCAGATGATGATGAGTACTAGCAAAAAATGAAGCAGAAGACAAGTAGGGAGCATGATATTTTAGACTAAAAAAACAAAGAAAGCTTTGCTGATAAAAAGATCAGAAAGATATGAGGGAATGAAGGGTCTCTGAGAGCCAAGGTCCTAAAATAAGCTTGCCTGGCAGTTTTAAGAATACATGGAAGCTAAGGAGACTGAGTAAGATGAGTAAGGGAGAAGGAGGCACAGCAGGGAAGAAGGCAGATCACGGACGTTCACTTAAGCTATGGTAGAGTCTTGGGATTTTATTCTGAGTAAATTGGGTAGGCAGTGGTAGTTTTGAATAGTAGGAAGAGAATAAAGTGTACAAGGAAAGAAACAAGGAGACAACTTACTAGGTGGGTAACAATCCAAACAAGAAAAGATGGTGGCTGTAGCTAGGTTGTTTATGGCAGAGTTGGTGAGAAACATTTAAATTCTAGGTAAGCATTTTAAAACTGAAACCTGTAGGATTTACTCAGGGATTGGATGTGTAGCATTAATAAGGGAGCAGATTTAAATCCAGAAATTGTTTTAGGTTAAAAATTAAGGATTTAGGTTAAGAGTGGGTATGATAAGAGGTATAACAATATTGTATTGATGCCATTGTTCACGTTGCACATCATTATTTTTACAATTAAGAAAACAGAGAATACCTTATCAAAATAAAAGTAATATAGGCATACCTATTACTGAAGTATTAAAATGGGGGATCAGTCTGTGAGGTTAAAGAGAAATACAACAGGGAAGTAGATGAGCTAAAGAATAAGACTTTGGTCAAAGAATGGATTTTGGAATTTGAAGATTGCAGAGGTGCAGCTTCTCCAAGCTCAACTAATACCCTCTAGATTAGAGGTGTCCAATTTTTTGCCTTTCCTGGGCTATGTCGAGTAAAGAGGAATTGTCTTGGGATGCAAATAAATTAGACATAGTTAGGGCATATACATAATAAGAGGATGTTCTGAAGAAAATAAACACTAAAAAATACATAAAAGATTTTGTGGGGACACATTGCAGCTATACTGGGCTATTGATTGGACATGCCTGCTCTAGAAGTTGTACAAGAACCACAGTACTTCTCACAGTGAAGGGATGTGGAAAGTGTAAGAAGACCAGAGAGAAGAACTTCTTGAGAAGTGTTTTAGCACCTCTTCATTTAATTTTACTCCTTAAATAACTTTCATAAGGTCAAAGGACTATTTTAGTAATAGGATCAAGATTGTTGTTGTTGTTAGGTGCCGTCGAATCAGGTTTGAGTCATGGCAACCCTCATAGAGGTTCCGGTGGCTGATTGCTTCCGGGTTCTTTCAGACGTGGATTGCCTTGTCCTCCTTCTGTTTTTGCAGTGATGGGGATTGAACCAAGTGCAGCAAGGCACTCTGCCAACTGAGCTAAATAAACCCCAGCCAGAATCAAGATTAGGCTATAATTAAAATTTTAGGATTGGAAGGCAAGAGGTTTTTAGTTGCATAGTTGTATCTTTGCTTCAAACATTCCTATCTTAAGATGTTGTACATCATTTAATTTGAAAATATTTCTTTTTCAACAGCCTCAAAGAGTTGCTGAGAGCTAAGTTAATTGAATGTGGCTGGAAGGATCAATTAAAGGCACACTGTAAAGGTAATCCGTTTCACTTAGAAGATAAGCTTGTTCCATGGCTCTAAACTGGGTTGGTCTGGGGTTCACTAGAAAAAAGTATAGTTGGTATTGTGAAGTATGAGTGGCAAGCATAATTTTAAACAATTAGGAAATTAAATCTTGTAGTCATGATTTCCTCCTCTCAGTGATACATGTAGACCTAATCCCTAAATTTTCAGGAATTTTCTTTGTGTTTCCATTGAAACAAGTGAAGCATGAACACTCAGGATTTTCTCTGCCATCAAAATGTGGAAGCCCGGTTTTTCATTTGCAGTATTCATAATATATTTTCACGTAATAAAACATTGAGCGCTTGAGGGTTGGCTGATTTAATTATGTCTCTGTTGTTTTTAACAGTGTTGTTTTGAAAAATTCCTTTATAAAAGCTCTTAGAGAATTACACTTACTTTTAAGAACGTAAAATAGTTTGGTATATGTTTAACACCTATGAACCCAGTAACTTGGGAGGCTGAAGCAAGAGAACTGCATATCTGAGCCCAGAGGCAGCCTGCACAACTTAGTGAGACCCTGTCTCAAAATAAAAAGGGGGTTGAGGTGCTGTTCAGTGGTAGAGCACTTGCCTGGTTTTGTACTTCTGGGGTCACATATGACCCCCACAGTGCATGTACCCACAGTTAGGTAAGTGCTATATCAGTCCATATTTAGCACTTGTTCTATTTTAACCCTTCAATACCAGTTAAGAGTTAATTGTAGTATGTTCCCACTTACACTTCTTTTGGCCCAGGGCAGAGAAGAGAAAAGAAGAAAGTAGCTTTATATTTTAATTTTGGCTATGAAATTACAAGTTAGACACAAACAGTAGGTTTTATTACCTCTGTATATTTAAATAAGAACTAGGGTGATTATAGCAAGGTAAGATCTATTCAGATATAAGTTTCCAGATTGTTAAGAAGGTTGGATAGGAACATTACAGTTCATATTTATTCTAAGCTTAGCAGTTATTTGTTAAGTTATAGGTTATTTAGCTGAAAGATGAGCAGACTTTTATCCTTCTAATCTGGACAATAATTAACATGTTTATAAGGTTATAAATTTTCATTATAGAAAAAAGAAGTGTCCTCTTTTTTTTAAAGACCAGTCTATACTCTAAAAACATGATTTTAATCCTTCCTCTATGAAAATCTTTCTTACAGATAATGATTTTAAATGATATGATTTGTTTTTTGCTTTTGCATAAGAGGTAATTAAAGAAAAAGGACTAGAACACGTTACTGTTGATGACTTGGTGGCTGAAATCACTCCAAAAGGCAGAGGTAAGGAGTACAAATTGAGTCAAAGGAAACGTGCTGGAGATATTTTTTTTCTTTTGCTCATTCAGATGTTCTTTCTTTTTATAAGGAAAAGCTCCTTTTCCTTTGGTTACTTTTATTGTCTCATATAGGAAAAGTTATAATTGCCTACCTGCCTCTCTAGCAATCTGAAATAACAAATAAGTGTAAAGATGGTTTTACCCTCTAAAACAATGTAAGTTGATAGAATTGTTAAAACATATTTTTTTTTAAATATGAGATTTTGTAGTGGCGAATATTGCCTGCAACTAGGATTTACAAACTTTTATCAGATATGGCCTGAATCCACTTAAATATTTAATAATTCATAGTTTTACTCCAGCCCCTGAGTGATTGCTTCATCCTCTCTTTCCTTATTAAAAATAAATGAAAGTCTGTCTTCTTGAATATCTAATTAAGAATTTGGTAATTCCATAACTTCATCTTCAGTGTAGTCCATATTTAAGACTCACAAACAGCCACTTAATTTTTCCCTTAAAAGCTTGTTTACAGAAGGCAAAGGAAGGATAGGAAATAGTAGCACTAATGATATGGTAATAAATAATAATTCAGGAGCCACATCATTTGTGATCTCAGTTGAAGCTACATTATTTTCATTTATTTTAATAAAGTTGATGGTGTTTGGTATGTATAAATGGAGACAGACTAGGTGAGCTGTAAGATGTTTGCACATACAGAAATAGTCAAAATAAATTGGGTATAAAACAAATAAGTTTGAAAATTATGCTGAGAAAGAGGTGTAGGATCCAGTTGCTCTTTCAACCATTTCATAAAGCCTGTTTATAGTGGAAAAATTTGATTTTTTTCCTTCAAGTATGTCTCAGGGAAAGAAAAAACATTTTATTGTTCTCTTTATGTTAAGTTGATTTTCTCTGGTTTCGTTTTCTATTTCTTCTGTAATTCTTAATCTGTTAACATTTTTTTAGGAACTTGTTATGCACGTTAGAGATTATCCTTTGCTTCTCCTTGAACCCTGTGTCTTGGTTATGTCGATGTTGTCTTATAGCTTTCCTGAACAAATAAAACAGAAGTAAAAATAAATGATTCCTTTTGTGTTTTTAGTCTTTTTATTGTCAGAACTAGACATTTTTTAAAATTAGCATACAGTAAAATTAACCTTTTTTCGTTTGCTTGGTTTTGTTTTTAGAGACAAAGTCTTGCTATGCAGCTCAGGCCAGCCTCAAACTCAAGATCCTGCTGCCCGTACCTCCCAAGTGCTGTGACTTCAGGCGTGCACCATCACGCCTAGCTAAAACTAACCATTTTTTTAGTATGCAGTTTTACGAATTTTATATATACATACATAGATTCCAGTAACCACCACTGATAGTACCAGGGTATAAAACAGCTTCCTTATCTCCAAAATCTTCTTGAGTCTTTGTTTATTTTTATAGTCATACCTTATCCCAAGGCAACTGATCTATTCTTGATCACCATAATTTTATTTTGAAATGTTTTAAATATATATTGATTACATTTCCAGTGGGCTTCAAGTATGTACTTTTTATTTGTAGATAGGCTTAAACTAAACAATTTACAAAGAAGAGTATCTATCTTATTTGATTTGTGTACCAGTTTGTTTAATTCTTCATAGAAATATTGAACTGTAGCTCAAATTTCCTCTTACAAGGAAATAGATGTTTTAGTTAATTCCTTTGTTTCTTTTTGGCATTTTTGTTTAATGTTATAAATAGCTAATACACTCACATGGGTCAATTCAGAATGTAAAAATATAACTGTTTAGCTAGCCATGGTGGTGCGTGGTGGTGCATGCCTGTAATCCTAGCACTTGAAAGTCTGAGGCAGGAGGATTGCATGTCTGGGACCAACCTGAGCTGCATAGAGAGGCTCTGTCTCAAAAAAAGCAGATTTTTTTCATTTTTGCTTGATCAGAGAGTGTGTATATTCATTAATTCAATAAAATATTGCCAAATTCCCTCCCAAAGCATGTAACAGTTTATACTCCAACTAGGTAACAGGAGAATGCCTACGTTCCCTTGGTCATGTTATTGACTTTAGGATTTTACTCTGCCTGATTGGTTAAATATGCTGAGCGTCGTTTTTCTTTTCATTTCTTCTCTGAGATGAGCCCCTCTTTCATTTAAGATCTGTGTTTCTCCTTTTCTTTATCTCCTTTGCTTATGAGCCTGCTGCTCTTTTCCTTATCAATTTAAAGTAGTTGTATAGTAGAGAGATCAATCCTTTTCTATTAGAATGTTTTTCCAGTTTTTCTCTTTTGGCTTTGTTTAAGAGAATCTTGACTGAGTGTAAGATAATTATATTTATATTTACAGTCAAATTTATCAGAGTATCTTAGCCTCAGCGTTTTAAAATGGCCTTCTGCATGCTTAAAGAATTTTCTTGTGTTTTCTTCTCATTAACGTGCAATGTATTTAGGTATTATGTAATTTTTTTTAATTGAACCATGAGGGTTATCTGTGAAACTCATATATTGGTAATCCTAAGTAATATGTCAAATCTTAAATTGCCATATATTAATTGGAATCTTCTTATTCTGGTGTTTTTATTTTTGTATTTCAGCCCTGGTACCTGACAGTGTAAAGAAGGAGCTTCTACAAAGAATAAGAACATTCCTTGCTCAGCATGCCAGCCTTTAAGGTTGAATTAGATTGTGGTGTTCTGTGGTTTTATTTCTGAAAGTAAAACTTGCCATAAATTAGAAATCAATATCCCAAAATAAAATCCTTTTTTGTATGATGGTATACAGTTTTCAGTAATGATGTATACATTGTATTGATTTTTTTCCCTAAATGTGTTATTTTAATAAATATCTCATGAATAAGTTTGAAGTTTGCTTGGGTTTTGGAGTAAATAGGATTGTCTTTATTACTAATTTACTAGATTTGTTGAGAAAAAGTCAGCAATCAATACAGTGTAAGTATCTAGTATGTGCAATTATTTGTGCTGACAGCTGAGAAGCAGCCTCTCATTGTCTACATGTGGTGTAATCCTCTTTTGAATCCCCATAATATTTTATAAATTGTAATATCCCATCTTGTACTATGGTTACTTGTCTTATTTTTTTGTTTGTTACAAACTGAGGGTTAGGACTGGGTCTTACTCATCTTTATGTGCCTTCCTTATGCTTCAAAGAATTTACCATCTAGTGGAAGAGAGAACACTTGCAAGCTGGCTGCACACCACGCTCCTCTCACATACTCTACTCATCTGAACTTTGAAAGCAGAATAAATTGCATCCCCACATACTAAGGTCAAGAAAGAACTTAATGGGAAGTAACCTTCACCCATTAGCTTTACTTTGACATCAGGATTGCCAAATCCAGTGGACTCTTATCTATTCTCTTGTGACCTCTGCTGCAAAGCCAGAATGTTGACCATGCTGCCACTTGGAACTCTCGTCCCATTCCTCACATTGTTTCTTCCTCCCACTGGAAGTTCCTTCTGTTTCTTGTGGAATACCTTTGCTGTATGTGACTTTTAAGTAATAATGTTTCCTAGGGCTCTCTCCTGAGCCCTCTGACTACCTGGATGTACTCTCCCTGGGCAAATCCCAGGAAATGGGTTCAGACCTTGGCTTCAAATACCAACAGGCTGATAAATGTTAAACTGCCTCCAAGCCAGACTTATTTCTATCCTCCAGACCCAAATACACATCTTTGGATCAGCTTCCTTGGATATTCCACAAACACTTCAAACTGACCATACCTAAAATTCTCCCAGTAACTACCCCTGCTGTAATTCCTTATCTCTGAATGATACCTCCTAGACACACAGATTACCCAAGATGCTTGTCACATGCTGTTTCTGAAGGTAAGAGATACGGCACAAGAGTCTGTATTTCTTTTTTGTGGTACTGGAGGGCTGAAACCCACTTACTTTGCAAGCACTCTACCACTGAGCTGTACCTCTAGCGCCTTCCTCCCCCTGACCCCTTTTAAATCTTGAGACAGTCTTGCTCAGTTACACAAGCTGCCTCTGTCCTTGAACTTAAGCTCTTCCTGCCTCTACTTCTTGAGTGGCTGGGATTACAGGTGTGTTCCACTGCACCTGGCCAAGATTCTGTATTTCTGACAAGCTTCAAGTTTGTGTGCTTGCTGCTGATTGAGAACCACTCTTAGTATAGCAAGGCTATAAATTGTAAATTGTCCTCTATCTGCCCTCTCTACAAGCCCAGATGATTGCTGCAGGCTCCTACTATTTCCTTGGTGTATTTATTCTGTGCCTCCCCCAATATTTCTTACACAGTATTGCCTATGTGGCCTTACTAAAAAAATCAAATCTCGTCATTTTATTGCCCTACTTGAAATGTCTCAATGCAGGATGAAATTCAAACTTGGCAAAACACCTAGGTGGTTCTAGACTTGATATCTACTATTTCTTTAAAGAGTTGCCTAAAGTATCAAGTTGTTCCATCCCTTAATATCTTTGAAAATTGATCAACCTAGAAAGCTCTTCCTTCCTTACCTCATTCCAACTTCCCCTTCAGAATTCAGCTTGACTTGCTAAAACATTTTGACACTGATTTAGATTCGCTACCACTGTTATTCTGTAAGAAAAACCTGTGCATTTCTATTTACTGTAGGGGTTCTTGAATTTTTGCATGGATCTCCTGGAAGGAAAGAAACATGACTTGTCTGACTTTGCATAATTCTCATTTCTAAATGAGTGTGCAAGGGAATAAATGCATGAATAAATGAACTTTATGGGAGCATGAAAAAAGAGCAATAAGTGGGATATAATTGAGGAAAGACCACATTAATTTTTAGTTCATGGTTTCAGAAAAAATTCATCTTTCTGATATATTTAAAATTTAAATATCTGAACCAACAGGGCTTGATTATGTAAAGTTTTGAGTCAGAGATGCGCGCGCACACAACCCTACCAAAAGAGTTTTGGGGTTCATCTCATGACTTACGTTCTAAAGTAATGATAGGGGTGCTTATCATTTTGCTACCCAGTATTAAAAAGGAAACCATCTTAAATGGTACACAGAAATGTTATAAATAATAGATCTTATTTTATAGTTCTACACCTGGAAATAAACTAAATATTGCTCATAGAGATACTTATTTTAATAGCCTAAAAGACAATATGAGAAAATGAAAACAAGTTATGAAAATACTTTGAAATGGGAAAAAAAATGCCGAGTTGAAAATACTTCATAGCAATTTAAAGAACTCTCCTACCTCTATCTCCACCACTTTTAGGTTTCTGACACATAAATGTCTTATAATTTGCACCTAGTACTATTGATACCTTGCAAATAAACCAACTTTGTGAACATCTTGACTTATCATTGACTGATATAAGCTAGGACTACATTGTTTTAAACTCTTGCTGCCTTTTACACTCTGTGTTGGAAAGTTAATACAATTATTGTCACATGAGTGCACTGGATGAGTATAATTAGGATCAGTATAACCTCATATAGGATTAAGAAGACCCAACTGAATTATTTATGTAATCACTTTGCTTTGGCATTACAAGTGTATCATTTGGTTGAACAGTGCCAAGCCAACGACTGGTGATGCTGGGGATTGGTAATTGGATATGGGACTTTTCATAACTTGATAAAAAACTCCATCCAACACAAGAGAACTGTGACAGCTGCTCAGTAGCTGATGTTGGAAATGATCCTCTGTGTGTGTGTGTGTGTGTGTGTGTGTGTATTTAACACTTCTTATAAAAGGCTATCTCAGGTTTCTCAGTGACTTCATAAAATCCCTCATAAAAATCCCAAAATCCCACAGAAAAGCCATTGGATGAATTTATCAAGAAAACTATTGAGTATGATCAGATAATTCAAGTTTTAATCTCATCTATGATGCTGAATTACCAGGTAAGATGACTCTTCTGCCTCAGTTTCCTTGTCTGGATAGTAGATCTGATAATGCTTACCTGGAGGGAATAAAAATAATAAAGCCTTAAATACTAGTAGAATAGTCATAAAAAGCCATATGAATTTATCCTAGCAAGAACTCTAGAAATATGTAATTATGTATTTTTTTGTTTTATGTAAATACATGAATTACACTTGTGTGGAAAGTAGCTACTTTTATTTCTCAGCAATCCCTAAGTTAGCAATGAGAATACCTACAAAACCAAAAATGACTAACATAACTTGATTAAAATAGAATACCTATCACTATAATAGCACTTCGGTTGAAATTATTTGTTGTTATTTTTACCTTTATTCTACCATGAGCTCCTGGGAAACAGACTTTATCCCATTTGCCTTTTGATTCCCAGTGTCTAACAGAAAATTCCTAAATTCTTTTAAGTAAATAAATAGCAATAGAAGTAAATAAATATATATATATATATATATATATATATATATATATATGATAAATAAATTTGACACATACCTGTTTATTCCAAACTCAAAATTAGTGTGTTTGCTTGTTTACCAGCCACAAGGGGGCACTTGAAGCTTGTACGTTAGTTGTCTCTGAGGCTCACTGTAACTGAACTATCATTTCAACTGCCCAATTCCATTTCAGTCCAGCCAGTTTTTTCAATATTAAAATGTTGTTGAATTAAAACTTAATATGAGGACTTCAGAATGTACTGTGGTATAAAGTAAGATGAAGCAACAGTGAAGTAGCGATGTTAAGCTGGGATCATTTTCTGAAGCCAATTCAGTAATTTATGCAGGAAGTTGATTTAAATAGCATATACCATTCCTGAAATAGTTCTGTTTTATCTACCTTATTGAGAGAATGGAAGGCCTTGTTTTAAATTTCTTTATTTTTTCAGTGCTGGGGATTGAACCCAGGGCCTCATACATGCTAGGTTAGTGCTCTAACACCGAGCTATATCCCTAGTCCAAGAGATTCTAAACAAATGAAAGAAAAATAATTTTCAGTTTTTAAAAGGTAATAATATTTTCTTTTTCATCCTATGTAACTTTGTAAAAAGAAAAGGTATAAATAGAGAATGTATAAGTGCCAACCCTTGTGAACATTCAATAATATTGACTTATAATGACAATAGTTAAGAAAGTCAAAAGACACAGGCATATAGAATATCTACTCATGGTGCAGTGTTGCTCCTCAAGTAGTTTTCATACTGGAGTAAGGTGCTGTATCTATCACATCCATAAATGTTTCAGCTTTGTGGCTAGAATCACCAGAATTAAGTGGCAATAAATGGCATTTGATTTTCATCTATATTTTTACTCTAAAATTTTTTGAGGGCACATTCATCAGAATTTATCCTTTCTAGACAGCTTGTTTTATCATTGTTGGGGCTTTGAGCCCCAAAGTAAGAGCCACAAAGTAGAGTAATTGAAATAGGAATGTTCATTAAACCAAGCCTGTCTACTGTACAGGTGGTTTAAGTAACCATAAGCATTGTATAATTTGAGATTCATTCACTTTGGCCCAGAAACTGATGGTGTGGGAGTGCCTTGTTTCTCAGTTGTACCGTTAATATGTTTAATGACTTCATTAATCACTTAAGGGTTCTATATGTTAGTTACCTATCAAACAGTATCTCCTATTTTGCTAGAGACACAGACAGTGTAATAAAGTATGAGAATTATGGGTGCTCTTCTTAGGAGATGTGCCATAAAGTCAGGGTTGTTATTATACTATTTTCCTAGCATTGGTTCTAATAATATAGTTTTGTTTATGGGACACCTTTCATATGTTCACCAATCCATACAAACTGGACTTTCAGACAGACATGTTTAGTGAAAAATAACAGAAGAACAGAAATATTCACTGATTAACTGCACTTCTTATATTCCTGATCCAATTCTCTCACGTTATAGTGACTTTATAGGGGCCATCAGTGAAGTAACTGGTCCCTTTATCGTTACCATCAGTGCCCTCATGTTCTCAATTCCTTCTGTGATGGTTAAAATCTTGATTGTCAACTTGATTGGATTGAGAGATGAGTAGGAGATTAGTAAAGCACATCTCTGGATTTGTCTGACAGTGTTTCCAGAGATAATTAGATCCTAAAGGCTCTGACTTAATCAATGGTTTAATCCACTGATAAATTCAAAGCTTGAATAGACTGTTGGGTGATGATGGAAAGTGGGGGTTAGTTGAAGGGAGTAAGTCACTGGGGGTGTATCATTGAAGGCTTATCTTGCCCCTGCTGCTTCCTAACTTCACTCTGCTTCCCAGGAGCCGTGAGTTAAACAGTTCTGCTCCACCATGCCCTCCCTGCCATGATGAATAAAACCTCTGAAACTGTAAGCAGAATACACCCTTCCTCCATGAAGTTATTTATGTCGGGTATTTTGTCACAGCAATGCAAAATTAATTAATACAGAATAGTGATACCAGAAAAATCAGGTCATTGCTGTGACTACATCTGACCATTTAGCTCTTAAACATTTGAAACTGGTTTGTGGGAGGAATTTGAAAAAGTTAGGAGATGTGGGGTAGAAAATCCCTATAGTACTGTAAACAGAGATTAAGGAGCTATTCTGGTGAAAGCTCAAAAGACCAGAATGCTGATAGAAATGTGGACAGTAAAGACTGCACTCATGATGTTTCAGATGAGAACAAGGATTCTATTGAAAATTGGACTAGAGGCCATTTGTGTTACATTCTGGCAAAGAAGCTGTCTACATTTTGTCCCTTTCCTTAGACTTTGTGTAAGGCTGAGTATAAAGTGACAGATAAATTAATCTGGTGGTGGAGGAAATTTCAAGGCAATCCAGCATTCAGGTTGTGGTGTGGTCATTTCTATCTGCTTTTAGATATTTTTAAAGTAGGAATTGGGAGCAAAAAACAGACCAGAGAGGTTTGAAAAAGAGGCTGGCAGTTCACCCAGAAAAGAAGCACCTTGTAAGGTTGTGGCCAAGAAAAGTATGGCTACTGAAGAGATTAGGGAAATTAAAAAGAAGCCAAGTACTTTGCATTGGGACAATAGGAAAAATGCCTTGAGATCATCTCCAGAATTGGCCAGACCCCATCCATGACAGGGTCAAGGATATGAAAGAGTAAACTCATTTGAAAGACTTTCTCTTGAGATAAGTATCTCCTAGGTGCTCTGCTCATTCAGAGCCTCCTAGGAAATTGTTTCTCCAGGATTTGTTTCACCATGCCCAGTTTCCCCGCCACTCAAGGGCTGTTGTGGCCATGGTCCAAAGGGTGAGGGACAGCTACCACTCAGGCTGGTGGCAAACCTGGGCATTATCCATGTGGTGATGGTTTTGCAGCCATGCAAAATCCAAGAGTAACAGGGTCATGGAGGCTTCCACCCATATTTCAAATGAAAGCCTAAGAGACCAGACAATTTGTGATGGGATTGCAGTTCCTGTAGGCAGCCCAGGAGAGGGTGATGCATGAAACTGTGAGGGTGAAGCCAAAGATGTGACAGAGATCTCAGGAAGTTAGAGAGATCAGGAACAAGGAATATGTTTTGAGGAATACTGCAGGCAGTGAGTAGAACCAGCATAGGAGAGAAGCATGTAGGCTACAGTCAGCAAGACCATAGGTATGTGGCTGCCCAACCCCTTGAGAACTCACATCATAACATCATGTGCTTAAGATGCCAGACATAGAGCTATAGGATTTAGTGTTTTCCCCGCAGAGTTTGGATTTTGCTCTGCTCTGATTCTTCCTTACTATCTTTCTATTCCTCTCTTTTAGAATGGTAATATGTTCTTGACCCCACTTTGCATCTTGGAATTATGCAACCTGTCCTTGGTTTTAGAAGAGCCCACTGCTAACAGTGTTCCTTGAGTCTCAGGGGAGAGTTTGGGATTGGACTTTTGAGTAGTGAACTATTGAGACTTTGGGAGCTGGGTACAGTGACTCACATCTTTAATCCCAGCAACTCAGGAGGCAGAGGCAGGAGGATTGCAACTTTGAGGCCATATGCAGCCTGTATGACTTAGTGAGACCCTGTCTCAAAATAAAAAGTAAGAAAGTGGGCTGAAGGATGCAGCTTTCAAAGCTTGTGTGAGATCCTAGGTTCAACCTCCGAGTACAAAAAAGGAAAAGAAGAAGACAACTTTGGGGACTCTTGGAGATAGGCTAAATGCATTTTGCATTATGAGATGTCCATGAGTCTTTGGGGGTCACACGTGGAATGTTATGGTTTGAATATGAAATGTCTCCTACATACTCAAGTGTTAAATGCTTGGTACCCAACTGGTGGCGCTGATTTGGGACATGGTAGAAACTTTGGAAGGTGAGGTCTAGTTGGAATTCATGCGGATATGTCTTTGAAGTTATACCTGGTCCCTAGTCTTTTTCTCTCTCTCCTGGATTCCTGTCCACCATAAGGTGAGTAGTCTCTGCCATGTGTTCCCATTGCCATAATGTTCTTTCTGCCTCACCATAGGCCCCAAATCAATGGAGCCAAGGTCCATGGACTGAAATTTCTGAAACTGTGAACTAAAATAAATCTTTCCTTCTTTTAAAGTGTTTACATGACACATTCAGTCACACTGACAATAAAGCTAATACACACATCTTCTCACCCACTAAGATTGCATGGTTTATCATTAGAACTCCCTTAAGTTGCCCTGAACTTCTCTCTCCTTTTTTTTTCAATCACATAGTCCTACTTTAGCATAACTTAAGGATGATGATACTGAAAAGTTATTCCATGTAGGCACTTGATCATCTAAACTTTGTTGAAGAAAATTTCACAATCCTTCTAAGTCTCATTTTAAAGATGACAGCCATAAAATTCTGAAAAGCAATTGGTATGGTATTTGATGTGGCTTTGGCATTGACATATGGCCAAAAAAAAGTGTCAATATTATAAAGGAATAAAACACTTAAAAACATAAAAGATAAAAGAAGACAGTATGGGCAGTAAATGTTCAAGATTAAAAGAAAACTAGGGGATACTAGAATTTAAATGAATATGGCAATCTTTAATAAATATATGTAATCATCAAGGCCATTATTAGGACATTTGGAATATTATAAGTATGGGCTCTATTTTCAGTTTTAATTTTACTGAGTGTTACAATTGTGTTCTTGAAGAATGATCATATATTGCAAGGATATATGGAAAAATAATCCCACAAAAAGACATGCAAGTAGAAGAGAGGCCTTTGGTGTGGGGGGGGGAGGGGAAGGAGGTGCACAAAAGGATAAGGGGAAATTAATCTGTGCAATGTACTGTGAAATGCATATATGTAAATATCACAATGAAATGTATGTCAGAATGAAACACATTAAGTTATACATTAAAAATTTCCAATTTTTTAAAAAAAGAATGACCATATTCTAGGTTGAAGTATTTAGGGTTAAAGTCTCACATTATACCTAACTCAAATGGTTTAACAACCACAACAAAACTTGAAAGAAAATGAGCTAGAAAGAAAGCTAGGAATAAAAAATGGGCTAGGGGTACAGCTCAGTGGTAGAGCCCTTGCAAAGTATGTCTGAGGCCCTGGGTTCAGCCTCCCAGTACCACACACACACACACACACACACACACACACACACACAAAATCACAAAACTTTGCAATTCTCAGTCTAAAAATAAAAAGTAAAAAAATGAGCTGGGTGCAGCTCAGTGGTGGAGTGCTTGCAAAAGCATTAAAAATGTTTTTAAGAATAAAAACATAATAGCAAGTTATAGAGTTATAAAAACAAAATAAAACATTTATGCAAAGATATTAAAGAACATTGATATTATGTCTGTTACAGTTTCATACATACTAAATACACAAAAACCAAAGGAAAATTTTATCTATAGTACTTTATTCATTAAAAAAATCATTGCAAAAAAGAATCAAACTTTTATTTTGACAAACTTCAAGGTTATTTGTAATAAATATACGCATATACTCTTACATTGGATTCTTATTTTCTTCCTAGCTTTCTCTTTAGCTCATTTTCTTTCAAGTTATAACCATAAAGTTATGCCACCAGTATTTTAGATACCAGCAGGACCACCCATGGTAGACAGGTTTCAGCTGAGCTTCCAGACTAAGACAGACTAAGGACAAGGGCCCAGGAACCCACTCCTGAAATAATCAGCCATTGAAAACCCTATGAATAGCAGAAAAGCACTGTCAAATATAGTCCTGGAAAATGAGCATCTCCAGGCTGGAAAGCATTCAAGAAAAAACTATGGGAGAGTTGCCTCCTCAAAGTAGAGTCGACATTAATGATGGGAATGAAGTAAGGCCCCTGGGACCCCTTTTTGCTGATGTGGCATGACTCAAAATGAGAAAAAACGTATAGCTGTTGCAACAATGGGCTCAAACATAAAAATATCCTGTGCATAGCACAGTGTAGGGTAGTGTTTTGTTCTGCTGTACTAAAGGTCACTATGAGTCAGATCTGACTTGATGGCACCTAACAATAACAACAGTCCCTTTCATGAGGTCTCTGTTCTTATTACCTAACCACTTCCCCCAAAGACCCCACTTCCTAATACCATCACCTTGGAAGTTAGGGATTCAAAATATGAATTATAGGAGAACACAAACATTGAAACCATGAGATGAGTCAATCTGTATTTTCCTCTTCCAAATCAGGTACCTACCATAAAAACTATAATTTTTGAAGTTTAGAAACCATAATGGACTTGAATGACTAAAAATAATTGCCAGCTGAGCCAGCCCAAGAATAAATGCCATTTTAAAAAATATTTTGAATGTAAAATTTCTTTTATTTCATAAAAATTAGCATAGTCCTTAATTAAAAGAAGCATTTATATCTCCAGAAATAAATCCACTTCCAGATATAAATCCATATTTTCATGACCAATTGATGTTTGCCAAAGATGTCAAGAACACGAAATGGGAAAGGACAGTTTCTTTATAAATGTGCTGGGGAAAATGAGTTTTCCTCACAGAAGAAATATGTAATTACACCCTCCTTGAACAATATACAAAATTTCACTTCAGGTGGATTAAAGATTTAATAATAAAACTTAAAACTGTAAAACTACCAGAAGAAAATATAGGGATAAATCTCCTTTGCATAGATCTGGACAATGATTTTTTTTATGATACCAAATGTATATGCAACAAAAGCAAAAGTATACAAATGAAATTGGGTCAAAATAAAAAGCTTCTGCACAGCAAAGGAAGCAAGGGAGTAGGAGTGAAGAGAAACTCTATGAAAGGGGAGAAGAGATTTGCAAAACAAATATCTAATAGGGGGTTAATATCCAAAATACATATAAAACTCAACTCAAAAGCAAGAAAACAAATAGAATAATAACAATTCAAAATTGGGCAAAGGATCTGAACAGATAGTTCGCTAAAGAAGACAAATGGCTAACATGTATATGAAAAATGTTCAGCATTCCTGAACATTAGAGAAGTATAAATTAAAACCACAGTGATCTATCACCTCACAGCTCTTTGAATGGCTATTATCAAATGACAAAAGATAATACATGCTGGTGGAGAAAACAGAACTGTGATATGTTGTTGATGAGGATGTAAATTGATATAGCCATTATGGAAAACAGTATGGAGATTCCTTGAAAAATTAAAAATAGAGCTACCATATGATCCACCAATCCCATTACTGGACATATATCCAAAGGAGTTGAGATCAGGATCTCAAAGATATCTTGTACTCCCATGTTCACGGTAGCATCATTCACAACAGCTAAGCAATGAAATCAATAGATATACATCAATGGATAAATAGAAAGGAAAATGTGGTATATATACACAATAGAATACTATTCAGCCTTAAAAAGGAGGGAAATCTTGTCATTTGCAACAATATAAATAAGCCTGGAAGACTTTATGTTAAATAAAATAAAGTAGGCACAGAAAGACAAATACCACATGATATCATTTATATATGAAGTGTCTCATAGAAACAAAGAGTAGAATGGTGGTTTCTAGGGACCAGGTTATGGGACATTGGAGAGATGATGGCCAGTGAACAAAAGATTTCAATTACACAGGAAGAACAAGTTCAAGAGATCTATTGTACATGGCAACTACAGTTAATATATTGCATGCTTGAAAACTACTAAAAGTAGATTTTGAATATTCTCACTACATCAAAAAAAAAGACAAGAAAAATTAGTAAGTGAATCTTGTCCTCTTGGAAAGCCAGTGAACTTCTATTTGATAAAATGTACTTTATATTTGATCTTATTTCTTGATTATTTTGAAATGTAATGATTTAGAGGCTCTTTTAGATAATGCTGATGACTTTTACGGTTGTTGACATAGCATTTTTCAGGATTGTAAAGATACTCTATTCTTCTGCCAAATTAAAAAGTGATGACTGCACAAAGTTCATGCTTTATCATGAAGATAGCAAATACTGGGTGAATTACCAAGAATTGTTAGAAGCAATTATGTAAGACTATAATGTTTTCATTTTTTTCAGTTAAAGTTTTATTTGAGAAAGTAGTTTTTTTTTTAAAAATAAAACAATCTTTCACCATTTTACCAATATATAAATAGTCTTGGTAACTTCCAAAAGAGACTTACAAAATCAAAAATTTTCCAGGTATATATAGGTATAAACTGAAGGGAAATGGTGAGGCCATCGACAACTTGATGGCTTGATGCACAGTGTTAAGATATTTTAAGAATTGAAACATTGAGCAATAAGATTTCTAGATTTCTCCGCTGTTCAGTCAAAAATCATCTTGAACATTTCCAGTACATATGGCTGAACTAATGTCTCTCTGATTGCATAGGTTCTTAAAGAAAAGTTTTATAATTTGTGTATGTGTGGTGCTGGGGATAACTCAGGTCCTCATGCATGGTAGGCAAGTGCTCTACTACTGAGTTACTCCCCCAACCCAAGTTTTATAAATATTGAATCCAAGTTTTGGAAATATCATAGTATTTTCATCTTGAGATTTTTCTGCATCATAAACCCTACTATTCTTGATATATTTTATAAATAAAAACACTGTGGCTTTGCCATCCCATCATATTAATACAAGTGAAGCTATAATCCACCATCTTCATCATCATCCTTTTCTTCAACATTTCAACATCTGTAAGAAATGTAAGATGATAAAATAAAACATTTGATAAGTGGTGCTTTGAAACTCCATTTTAAAAATCTTAAGTCTTTTAGTCAATTCAATAGATCCCACAAAAACAAATAATTTGTCTGTCATTTAGGTAATTGGTAGATATTCAAGCAATTTTTAAGACAAGAAAAATAATATACATCTTTCATGATTTATCCAAATATTTTATCCTTCTTATTGCTTTACCCCTCAGACAGACAGCAGGTTCCTGTAGGAATTCAGGAGCCATATCCCTCTAGGGACGTGACTACTTTTGAGCATAGGATTTCACAGCTTTCTGTGTCTGCACCTTACTACAAATAATGGTTCTCATTGCTGATACCATTCATAATTTTCTTATGAAGTTATTTTTAAAACTCATACTATAGGGGTGGGGATGTAGGTCAGTGGTAGAGTGCTTGCTAGCATGTGTGAGGCCCTGGGTTCCATCTCAAGCACACTCAAAAATGCACACTGCACTTGTAGAATAATAATCGCAAATACTCCTTTTACAATACACCAGGTACAAAAAAGAATTTGAAGAGGATAAGTGAATGAAAGAAATGTCACCACTCACAGAAGCTACCAAATGCCACAAGACCTTTATTACTGTACACTTTATTAGCAATAATGAATGACTAACACACTTTAACAATTGACTTGATAGTTAAATGTCATTGCCTGGGCTATGTAGCTCCATAAGAAATTGCCTATGGAGATTAGGAGATTTTACTTAAACTGTCCAGTTTTGTAACACCTTCATAAATAATGTAAACCTTTCAACTCTTTCTAGGCATTGAACAAAAAAACTATGCATTTTACTCATTTTTATTGTTTATTGTCTATCACGAGAATATAAGCTCCATGAGAACATTTTTTTAAATCACTGTCATATTCTTAATGCTTGTTATTGTTGTTGTTAGGTGCCATCAAGTCAGATCTGACTCATAGCGACCCTATTTACAAGAAATGAAACACTACCTGACATTGTGCCTTGCCCAGCATTATTGTCAGTGCTTCTCAGCCATTCATAGGGTTTTCAATGGCTGATTGTTCTCCCAAGCGTACAGCACCCGGTGCTCCCAGGCAGTCTCCCATACAAGGACTAACCAGGCCTGATCCTGCTTAGCTTTGGAGATCTGAGGAGATCGGATGCCAGGGGGGTATGGCTGTAGGTTTCTTAATGCTTAGGATACTGAATATTTGTTGAAAGAAAACTGTTATTTTATAAGTACCTCTTTTTGCTCATGAACCCTCACAATTAGGTCTAGTTTCAAAATCAGATCCCAGCACACAGCTCATTTTCTAAGTTAAGTGAAACTTTCAAGATTGAATGCCAGGATCCCTCTAGTTCTACGAGAGTTCCTACCATCTCCCTATCACTTTCTCATTGATTTAAAGTCAAGGGATCAAGTTTTAAATCTGCTTTTTCACCATACTGGCAGGCAGGGCAGCTATATAATTTGTGAGACACCATGCAAAATGAAAATGAGGAGGCTTTTTTTCAAAAAGTGTTAAAGATTTCAAGAAGGTAAGGGCAGAACATGCAGCCCTAGATAACTGTACTGGTCAGATGCCCATAACATAGACCCTGTAGGCAGGATTTAGTTACAGCTAGATATTTGAAATCTTACAAAAGAAATATGAGGTATAATGATAAAGATTCTCTTTTAATGTCCCAAGATGACTCTGTATTATAAAGTTTCAAAGATCTTGAAGATGAATAGAATTTAAAACATAAATTAGGTAAACTGCATAACCATGTTTTCTTGTACCACGATAACTTTTTGTTACATGAATTTCCATCTGGTTATAATTATTTGTTGTCACATTATCTCATCAAATTATTTTAATAATTCAAGATTAAAAATCTCAGTGGTATGATCTTTTTTCAGGTCATTTATTTATCATGTAAATAAATACCATTTAAAGGGAAAATTCAGATAAAGATGATCATTCATTCTACAAAAGCTTATTAAATATTTATATGTGCAAATCATGATGCTTGGCTCTTCAAGAAAATTAAGCATTATAAGATAAGAAAGCAGGCTAATTTGCTAGAAATTAACTTTCCTAAAGGCAATTAGCCAAATGATCAATTTGCTTAGTCACTAGTTTGCTAAATTAGTCAAACTGAATGATTGTAGAAATATGTATTTGCCAGCTTTTTAACAGGATTTTTGAATTGGGTTCAGGATAGTGACACATATATACATAACTCACTATATTATTATTACTCAACATTTAAATCTCCAAATTTAGTAAATCTGTCAAATAATTAATAGGCAAAGTGGCATTCAACTACCAGATGTTCTGCTAATTGGCCTGTTTCTAGATAGAAGATGGGAAAAGGTGAATAGAATCTGCAGGAATGCTAATTTTCAGGAAGAAGATAGGAGCCACACTACCAAATAGAAGTGGTTGGAGAGGTATAGGAGGAAATCTGAAGATACAGATGAATGGAATTTCAAGAAATTTGTTAGCAATGTCATGTGCTACAGTGACAAGATAAGTAATGCCATTGGGTACCTTTGTAGGCACACTGTTTTCGGTACAGTAGGAACTTGAGGAGTCAGTTTGCAAAAAATGATGAGATGTATATAATTACCCAGATGATAACCCTAACTAGATACATATAAATTCCTCAAGAGCAGGGATTTAATTTTATTTACTAATTTTGGAATTCTATTTTTCTCTCTTCCTTCCCAACTAGAGTCACCCCATTTAGTAAATAAGAACACAGAAAGCTGGGTTAAATTTGAATTTCAGATAACACTATAAATAATTTAGATTTAATAGAACATACTTAGATTTGTTGAAAGGGTGAATTTTCTATTTATGAAATTTTTCAAAACTACAGAGAAGTGGACAGTATCATGCCTACACCTAAATTCTAAAATTATTTAAATTTATCAGATTTTATTTCACATATTTTTCTTTGGTTAAACTATTTGAAGTAAATTCCAGACATAATGATACTCCAATCCTAAATATTTCAGCATGTAATTCTATGGCATCTGAACATTTTTCTACATAAAAATGACACCATTATAACTAAGAAAATGGACACTCCCATAATATTTTAATACTTGATCCACATTCAATGTCTTTACTCTTCTAAGTACTCAGTACACTTTAAAATGAAGAAATTGAAAGCTGGGTTAGGGGGAGTTTCTTATCTTCTAATAGAGTAGAAGGAGTAAGACAGCCAAGAGCCCAAGAGGTTAGGATGTTAAGGACAATGAACAGGATTTGGAATCTCCTTGGAACCATTCAGTATGTTATGTTAAACTGTACAGTCCCAGAGGTCGGGGATCCCTGGTTCTCAGTCCTCTGCTACCTGGCACCCTCAGGCACAGGGAAACCGAGCCTGACTCTCTCCTTGGCTCTCCCAGGCTCTCTCCTTGGCTCTCGTCAGACATCTACAGACTTGGGGAAGCGGAGGGGATAAGACTGGGTCTAGAGTCACTCAGCCTGAGTCCTCACTGAACTCTAGGTGTATGGCCCTGGAAAACTTGCTTCAAGTCACTGTGCCTCCTTCTAGGGCTTGGGCTATGGGGATAACAATGACCATCTCACCGAGATCATTGTGAGTTGTGTCTGCTGCACAGTAGGCATAGTGCTTTGGACATGCTGAGATCTCAATTAGGTTTATTAGTATCGTCAACCAAAGGGCTCTTCAATCTTATGTGAATATGAAAGGGGGGAAATGTGGAGGTTTATGTATTTATTCCACCCAGGAATGATGAATGACCAAGGCGGATAGGCAAATGAAAGGATGTAGGCCCAGAATTTAGCATTAAAAAAAAAAAGAAAAAGAAAAACAAACAAAACAAAACAAAAACAAAAAACGAAAACAGCCAGGATTCATGGCGATTTGACCTTTGAGCCGTCTCCTTTAAAAAAGTAGAGCCCTTACTTACACCTGGGAACAGCCACGGAATGTCAGCACGAGGATGTGAGTGTGGAAGGTGGATGATTACAGACTGGCCCAAGGCCGGCTTGGTTTTCCCGCGAAGGTTCTAGGGGTGGGTGCGTGCGCGCGCGTGCGTACCCCAGACGCGCACCCGAGGGCGGGGGCGGGGCGGTCCCCGCGTGGACCCAGTTCTCCTGCGCTCCTGGGGCGGTCAGGCGCGAAGGAGTCGCGTCCCCAGCGCTGGCTGCGGTTGCGAGCGGAGGGCGGAGACTCTGCAGCACTGGCTTTGCGATGGGACACCTGTGGCTCTTGGGGACCTGGGGGCTCTGGGGGCTGCTTCTGTGCGCCGTGGATCCCCACACAGGTAAACCCAGTCCGGGCGTTAGGGAGGCAAACAAGGAGAGGTCCTGGGGTTGAGGGAGAGGCGGTACCACCTGGCACCTACCCTGGGCTGAGACTGTGACTGCGGTTCCCTGGCGATCTTGGGAACCTGGGGATCTGGAAAGCACGCTGGACAGAATCAGTAGAGACACTGAGAAACATAGACGAGAAGGGGTCACAGAGAAGGATACAGAGAGCACGTAAGTGATTGCTGTTAATTCATCAGTGTGTGGTTTCAACTGTGGAACCTCCCCTCCGCCCTTCAAAGTGGCACAATCGCAAAGAGACTGGTATCTGGCTGGGGAGCTGGTGAACGTGGTCAGACACAGCCTAAGTTCTCCCTCCTCTCATTCCTCTTGGTCCGTTTTCCCACTGAAGGGAAGGCAATATCCCCTAGTGGGACAGGCTTGACTCTTTCTGGCGGGTGTCAGTCACTTCCAGGGGAAGCTGCCCTGTGTCTTCAAAGTAATACCCAGGAGAGGGCTGGTAAGAAAGTGATAAGATAAGAAATTAGAGTTGCCTACGGAGATAAGGGGAGAATGAATTTGAGCTAGGAAAGGTGAAGCACTGTCTGGACATAGGATCCAGCTCCCTTGCTGGCTGCCTGGTGTCCCAAGTTACTAGGCGCCAGAAGCAGGAACATCTTGGGACCTTGACAAATACAGCCTTGAAGTTCAGAGGCAATTGGTACCCGTGCTGGGAGCCAACCCTTTATGTTAAAGAGTTTTTGCTATTACAGGTCCGGTCCACCCTACAATTCTTTTCAGGCAGGAATGCACTATCCAATCATAATTTCCTTAACCTTCTCTTACATCCATTTCTTTGGCCTTTGTGTCTTCATGTAAATATTTCTACCTACTCTGAGAAATTGTTTTAGTTTCTAATTAAATTACCAGATCTACACAGTTTTAGCAGAAAACAAACACTTCTAGCCATTGTGTATCTGTGAGTTGTTTTAAAGAAGTACCTGCAATTCTCCAAAGCAGCAGCTCACTTGCTGTGCTTGCCTAGGCAGCTCTTTGTCTGGAGCTCTCTTCCCATTTGTTGGTGGTAGGTCCAGGCTAAGTAATTCATAGTTCTCTTTCAAGATGCAACAGGGTAATTCCTTCCTTGAAGAAACTGGTGTGTCCAAGCAGTGAAAGTGAGATAGCTCTTCTGAGTCATCCATGGCCCTGTGTGCCCTTCAGTCACTTTGTACTGTCTAAGCTAAACTTTTGGAAAGTTAAGGCTTGTATGCATTTCTGTATCCCTAGGAAGCTAACCCATCTCCCAGTTTATTGAGTGAATAAATGATCTTTTTAGTAAGAATTCAGCATCATTAGAACACTAAAAAGATCCCAGAAATTATCTGTCCTGAAGTCTCAGACTGTCATAGAAAACAGTTTATTCTTAAAACACAATATTCCTCTTTGTACATGGACTATTCTTTCAACTTACCTAGCCTTGCATTTTAGGTGCTTTTATAATGATCTTTCTTCGTGTAGGTGTTGTCTATTGCTATGTGGGCTGCTGAGTGTAATTACAGACCTGCAATTAGTAGAGCATGACATGAAATTAAGAGTTTAATAAGTGTTTTATACAATAATAGGTAAGCATGATGAAATGGTTGTGTATTATTCCTGCTCTTCGTAGTACCAAAGATGGTGCTTTACATAAAGCCAGTGAGTATTGACTAAGTTAATGACTTGAATCCCTTCCAAGTCATTTGTAAGTAGAGGCAAAAATAAAATCTAGATCTATTTTACTTCCAGTCCTATCATTTTCACAGTGTTTTTCTGGCAAAGTTGTGATATGTGGTACAAAATGTGGTGCTCAAAATGAAGAACTTGACAATTTAACCTCTGCAATAATTTGTATTCTTTCAGATGGCCCTAAAATAATCCCCAAGGTCACAGAAGTAATACCTAAATATGGCAGCATAAATGGAGCAACAAGGCTGACTATCAAAGGAGAAGGTATGGTTGCATGTGTGTGTGTGTGTGTGCAAGTATCAGAGCTGAGGTATTTTGAAGATTATTTCATTGTGCATGCTAGGCAAGTGCTCTACCACTTAGCTACATCCTCAGCCATATTCAGAGTTTTATGGTTAAAAAACAAAATGAAACAAAATAAAAGAACAAACAAACAAAATATTGCTGGCATGATTTCTCCACTGGGCAAAGGCAGTAAAAATTCTGTCCCTTTTGATAACTAAGGAAATCCCCCACAGTCTCAACTTGATCACTGAATTCCTAGACTTGCTTGCTACTAAGATCTGGATTTAATGATTGAACTAGAAGAAACATCTTTAACTCGACTCTGCAGTTGCTATTTTCTTTATGGGTCTAATAATAATTTACTTTATTTTAGATTAAATAAAACATTTTGGGGTGTTGAAGTAGAATGTTGGTAAGTAGGCATGATAGAGAAATCGAGTATTAATGAAAGATGAAAGGCAAAAGGCAATTCTTTTTCCTGCCACTCAATCCCTATCACATCTTTCATCAAGGCATGAGTTATGTATGATTCTCTTTCTCCTTGCCTGGTCATGGGATGGAAATATAGATAGCAGTCAGTAAATATATTAAATGAGCAGCTGTTCCTAGGATTAAATAGAAATATATGATTCTGTCAACTATTAGACCTATGTAATATAACTGATAGTAATATTCAGATACTTACGAATTTTTGAAGGAAGACATTTTTTAAAAAGATTAATAAAATCTATTATTTGGTCTTTAAGAAATGAGAAGTTTTTTAAAGTCTGAGAGTTCACAAAACAAGATATTGAATTGTTATGGCATATATATTGAAATGTATCTTAATATTTCAAATATCTCTCAGTGATATACTGAGAATAATTTATGCCTCTGAATTATAAACATTATAGATTGGTTTAAAGTGCCCTTTTTCAGAATTAAGAGTTGGAAACGGTATTTGTTAAAGATCATTTAAAAGATGTCGTTAACCCATATCTCATTTTTATTTTAAAATGTTAAGAAGCTGTGCTTGGAAGCTATTGAGTTTTAAATAGAAATTTAAGTGCAAGAAAGAAATGTCTGGATTAAAAGAGAATAAAAGAAAAACAAAACACCCAGCCATTTCCTTCAGTCTCTGAAGCTGAACTTCTTCTGATCCAGGAACCATGGCTGGGGTTTAGATACATAGACCCAGATCATCTCTAGTTAAAAACATGAAAACAAAGCATTCTAAAGGCATTTTAGAAGGGCATTCTTATTCTTCTAACCAAAATATCTGTTCTTTTGTGGACCTTCTGAGACAATTAGGCTCAGAACTCTTATTCATGAAGCCCAAAGTGTGATGGTGAATTTCTACGTTTCTTTTTAGTCCCAATTTCTGACTGATTTTGGCAGAGAATTATGGATGAGTTAAGTTCTATTTGAATTGCAGACACCTGCACCCTTGCCTTGATTTCCTCTCTCTCCCTGCCTTAAGAACACACTATAGGTGACTAAAAATGTGTCAGCATATGTCTTTCTCAGAGGCTGAGTCAAAATATTGTTTTTACTGCTTTATAGAAGCATAATGCAAAATGAGTAAGTCCTGGGGATCTACTGTACAAAATAGTGCTGTACTTGACAATATGGTGTTGTACACTTAAAATCTTGCTAGGAGACATCTTATGCCAATTGTTTGTACTATAAAAATTTGAAATATAGTGGAAAGGGCAGGAGGAAATGGTGGCATGTTTATGGAATTGCATGTGATGATGGTATCACAGGTGTATACTTATCTCCAAATGGATCAAGTGATATACAGTGCATTAAATATGCACAGCTTTTTCAATCAGACTTCAATAGCATAGTTTTAAATAAACAGTTTTAATATAGGCTATTGTGTGCCCATGATACAGGGAATATATATAAAGCAATGATAATGAATTTTCAGAACATGTCAGAACTCCTATAACTACATGCCTGAACTTGAAAAAAGTTTATTTGAAGAGACTGCACCCACATAACTCATCAATGCTGTCTCTGATCAAAATACTCCATTTTTACAATTGCATACACCACTAGCTTATCACTAAAAGCACTTCCCAAGTGGAACTGTAAAATCTAGTTGATTACCTAAAGTTTGGTCACATATGGTTGATGTTAGAAGTGTTTGATTTTGTACAAGTCATTATTGAAAAGTAGACTACTATAGAAAGTATTGATTCAGCAGTTGAATTCTCTACAATTCCACCTATTAGAAAATATACTGCTAACATTTTGCCATATCCAAATGACTTTTGGGTATTTCCAAACATGATGTTGACCTTTAAAGGCAAAAATCTGCTACTGGATTACTTTGTTCAAAAGCTTGTGTTTGGAGGCTTAGGGGTGTAGCTCAGTGTTAAAGCATTTGCATAGTATAATTGAGTCCTTAGATTTGATCCTTAGCACTGAAGGAAAAAAGGTGGGGGTGGGGGGCTTTGCTTCAGAAAACCAAGAGGCAAAGAGCCAACAATATTTGATTTTACAATTATGGTGCCAAAACAAAAATATTTTGATGAATGGCATGATCGTAGAAATAGTTGTATCTCCTAAAATGATTGATTTGATGAAGAGGATTGTTATTTTGGTACATTCTGGAGTGTTTATAATGATATTGTTTTCATAACTTTATAGCCATACTTTATTTCTTGTCTTCCCTGCTATTTATCATCTCTCTTTATTTAAAAAATTAGTAAAATGAGAGGAATAATATTTTACTTTTGGCTTTTTTCTATTTCTGTATGAAAATATCTGGCATGAATATTTTTGTCGAACTGTAAATTATATAGGAAAAATTATATAATATTATGGAAAGGACATGGACCTCCTTAGTCTAGTTTGACTAGCTTTCAATTCTGTCTTTGTCACTCCATTTCACATGTCTGGAACAGGTTACTTCTCTGAGCTTTAGTTTCCTTATCAGTAAAATGGGCTGTTAGTTCTTATCTATTGGGAATATTATGAATATTGAAAAGGATAATGTATCTAAGATACCCAATATATAGTATATGCTCTATAAATTAGAGCTATTTTATTTTTATCATTCTTCTGTACTTATAGGCTTGGTTTCATTCTTCAGACATCATCTTCCATCCATTATGTGGTATCTTTCCTTCTCTTTGTTCTGAGTAGTCCAACTTTTAAGTATATTCCTGCACTCACAACCCTGCATTATTTTAACTAGAGAAACCCAAGTAGCCTGCATTGTACAGGACAACGGCTGGCTTAAATAACACTGACATTTTCCATGATAGCAATTTGGGCGTTACTTTTGGATTGCTGCTATCAGAAGACCCAGGTTTGTGTGCCTGGCAATTCCTGTCTCCAGTTTTTCTACAAAAGAAAAAAAAAAAAAAACCCACACATCAACATGTCAGGAATTTCCATCTGAAGCCTCAACCTTTTCTGTTTCCAGGGTACACCCATCCCTTCCTGTAATCTTTGTGTGTTGGAGGACTTCCAGAGATGTCTTCTTTGGGCACAGTTATTGGTTTAGAATTATACTTTTTCTGTGTGTGGTATTGGGGGTTTGAGCCCAGGGGCTCTGGCATGCTAGGCAAGTATTCTATCACTGAGCCACACCACCAGCCCCCTTTTTATTTTTTTATCTTAGGACAGGGTCTCACTAAGTTGAGCAGGTTGCCTCTGGCCTGGAACTCTCAGTCTTCCTGCCTTAGCCTCCTGAGTCACTGGGATTAGAGATATGGGCCACAACCCCCACCTAGAATTATGCTTTTAGGTGCTATGGAGTCAGGTCCAACTCATGGCGATCCTCATAGGATTTTCGATGGCTGATTGTTTCGGGAGTGGGCTGCCACGTCCTTCTCCTATTTTTGCAGTGCTGGGGATCTACCCCAGGGCCTCAGAGAGCACAGAGTGGCTCTTTGCCAAATGAGCTAAACCCCAGCCCCACTTAGAATTATTCTTTTAAATTAAAAAAAATTAAAGTTATTCAGTTGTATTTATTTTTCCTTTATTGGAATTAGCTTAAAAATTAGAAATGTTTTTATTTGTGTTTTTTAAGTAAAATATATAATTAAAATATTTAAAAATCATGTTTAGTTCATCTTTCTGTAGATTTTTATTCCCAGGATATTTTCATATGTAAATCTGATGTTATAGTCACTCCTAAGCTAAAAATAATGTCATCTTTTGTTAGTCTTATTTTTGAGGATTGTACTTGTCTTAGGAATGCCAAAGAACAGAACTGCATTACCCTATTATTGATGTGACTTGTACCTAATAGAAAAACAAATACGTAGATCACATCCTGAACCACACCACAAGTAAAACTTTCCAATCTTCAGTTAGTTGCCAGCAGCCCTTCTGTGTGTTCCAAACTCCATGTGAGCTTCAGAGATAAGCAGAAGTTGGCAAAAGAAAAGAATGAGCTTTTAATGTGGCTTGCTTTGCTGTTTTCATGTGTTTTTTCACAATTCCATTTTTGTAGTAACTGTCTGTCTAGTTTCAAACTTGCAAATTCAGTGCAAATATCTTTTACATGTACAATTTATACTGATATCTGTATGTGTATTAGTCTGTGCTGAATGAGTTGTTTAAGGTTTAAGCTTTGAGGAATAAAATGATGCTTATTAAAATCCCTAACTTTTGTTGAGTTTCTGCTACTCCTATATATAAAGGAAAGGATAGGATAGGACTCAGAAGATAGGGACTGACTTTATTGTTTGTTGTTTTTAGATGACATTGAGTTGGTCCGACTCATAGTGACCCTCATAGGGTTTGACTAGAGGAAGTTAAACTGGATAATGGTTAATAGTATTGACATCTATGACCTGGAGTAAATCCTTGCTGTATTCCATGTTATTTTTTAAAAGAGATATGAATGTGAACCTAAATCTCAGGATTTTTGTGACTAATAAGAGCTTTTAGCTGGTATCTTATTGAGCCAGGCACCATGTTAAGCATTACACATAAATTATCACTTAGTATTCCTAACAGTACAGTAAGATAGATTACGGTCATTTTTTTGATGAAGAGGTTAGGCTGAGAGAGTTTATAGCCTGCTCAAGGTCATACTGGCAGAGAATTGCTGGAGCTAAGATTCTGACCCAGGATGTCAGAGTCAGATGCCCATACCTTTTCTATTAAATAGGACTCTCACTTGACAGCAGCTTTACCAAAGCTGAGGTTTAGGGCCCTTGGTATTTGATGAACATCTGTCACAGTGAGGTCCTACTTATAGTCTGTGCTAAACCAGGCAATATTGTATGCATGTTATCTAGTGGACCATTTAATTATCCAGCAATTTAAAAGTGAGTCACATCACACATGCCTGGTGAACCCATTTGGCCACTTCAACTATTGAAAACAGTTTAATGCCAGCACACACTGTAGTATTGATTGTTTTGTTGAAATATGCCTGGAAAGTGCCATCATCTTTTTCTAATAGTATTATAAATGGACCATTTATGTTATAGTATTGTTTGTAGTATTATAAATAGTATTATACACAGGAATTGAGTTAAATCTATATCTCTGGGTTTATCATTTTTTTATTTACTTCTGTTAAATTTATTATACTGTGGAAATGGTCTGTGGGAAATTACATTATGAAATTTAAATAGCTTTTAAATTTATGTGAATAACATGAATGCAAATATTTTAATATAAAAGAAAAATTTTCATAATTAAAAAAACATAAAAATAGCATGTTATCAATTTGGCCATTGTAGTGTTTTAATGTTAAGCTCCTATGATCATAACAGAAAAATATAAAAAGTACATATTTTTAAAACTGAGAATTTAGGAATTTTAGATTTTTTGTACCTAACAACAACAAGAAATCTGGGCAGAAACTGTACTAATTTAAATTTATAAAGGCATTATATAATAGACAATTTCATAGCTGTGTGAAATTCACTTTGCATTCTAGAATAGTAATGAGTACCTCTTTAACATTTTTATTTGGAGAATAGAATCTTTAATTGTAGGATTTAATTAGTAGAATATTATTCAGTTAATCATATTCAAAAGTTTTATTTCTTGGGTTTATTTAAAATTGAATATATTTTTAACAATATATTTTTACATGATATAAAATGCTTAATCAGTGTTTAATTGCTTTCAAGTGTAGGTTTTTTGTTTTATTTTGTTTTATTTTTTTGTATTACTGGAGCATTGAACCCAGGACAGGGGCTCACACATACTTTGCAAGTGCTCTAGCACTGAGCTGCACCCCAGCCCGTGTTTTACTTTTTATTTTGAGTCATAGTCTCACTAAATTATGCGAGCTCCCTCTGGCCTACAAGTGGCAATCCTACCATCTCTGCAGTCTGAGTCACTAGGATTACAGTCATGTACCACCGCACTGGCCTCCAAGGGTAGTTCTGAGCTTTCATATAGTCAGATTAAAATAATTTTATAGGGTGTTGTATATCAGCTGTTCATCTCATTCTGTTATGTTATACCCTTCACCCACTTCAGTTAGAGTAAAAGCAAAATCATTAACCTTCCTTTTGCTCCACATGCTTCTCTAGCTACCACTTCATTTCTCTGCTTCCCACTACAGAAAAAATTCTGAGAAATGTACCCAATATTTATTCTCTTCAGTTGTTCTTCAATCATCTCTTGAACCCAGACCTAATATTTATCCCATTGTTTTTCCCATCTCTCACTGGAAGCATCTTCACTCCTGCCCACAGGCTGTTCTTAGAACAGCAGTTAGTAAATCTTAGAGAATATAATCAGATCATGTCACTGTTCTCTCTCAAAGGCTCCAGTAGTCTCTACACATAAATATAACCTAAACACTTCCATCTCTGGTCTCCTTTCTTACTATGTCTCCTCACTCATACTTCCTATACTTCTATTACTTGAATCCACAAACCTAGTCCCACTCCAGAGCCTTGGTACATTCCGTTCCCTCTATCTAAAATAAACTTGCCTTAGATATTTCATAGCTTTCTCCCTCTGGAAAGTCTCCATGACTGTCTATATAATCTGCTTTCTGTGTCTCACTTCACATCTTCATGGCATAGATGCTACAGAATTCTGGGCTCCGTACTCATTTTCCACTGTTGGTCTTGCTGGTAGGCAGAACTATGAGCAGTGTGCACAGTCAGTGCCTTTGTATGGAAGGAAAAGTGATTTCAAGGTAAAGCTATACAGAGGTCCTGGGCACCAGCAGATGACTAGTCAGAGACAGAAACAAACAGAATGGGACGATCAGAATAAGAAAGTACTAGAAATAAGCAGGTGAGGGACCCATGGTAGTGAGAATGAAGCATGCAGATCTATTTGTTTGGGACAAGTTAACCCCCAATAAGAAAGCACGTGACAGAGGAGTGGAAAAGCTGATTGATAGGGTGACTTACACAGGAGATTTGCTCCTTGGTCTGCTCTGTGTTTAGGCAACAGCCCCATGGAGAGAGCCCATGGGGTGGAGGCTGCATATGGCCAACACCATGGACTCCTTTCACTGGGGCTCACTACCTACTGCCACCACTGAATTCCTGATCTGCCAGGAGTAGAGGCGAACACTGAGCTCAGGTGGGTACCACCCCTCAAGAGGTCCACCCAGCTACTTAGTGACAAGTTGACACATCACTCCCCTTCTCTCATGAAGAAAGCAGAGATTCCTTGTATGGGTGTTGCCTTTTCTTCCCCCAGTGCCTCTGGCAGCACCATCTTCTGAGAGCTTACAGAGCCAGACTTATCACCTTGCCCTGAGACGCAATCATTTTAGAATGAAAACATTATGATAATGGGTGTATGACCAGGAACCTGTGTGTATCTGCAACATCTGGCCTAGAAGAATGACGGAAGATCCATGACCAAGGTGCCAGCTTGGGAACAACTCCACATGGAATGGCATGCTGTCCTCCATCATGCAGCATGGGCACTGAGTCAAAGGCAGATACATACTATTCCTTCCCAATAGATGGAATGCATGGAGGTGGAAAAGAAGGATTTCTCCTGTTCACCATCACTCCTAGCCATCCATCACTGCCAGTGATCCATCACTCCCAGTGATTCATCCATGCAGTCATAGATTATGCTGAGTTTCCAGGTAAAGAAGATTTCTCCCAGGGATCACAACCTGGGTTGTGAACTGAACTGAAACTACCACTACCACCTAAGTAGCTTGAATTCATCCAGAGTATTGAGTATACTACTGGAGATAATTGATTCTGTTTAATGTGAAGAAGTAATATTCTTACTTAATGCAGATAGGGAAGAGTATGCCTGGAATTCAGGGGATTCATGGGTGCACCTCTTAGCTTCCATATCACGTGGTAACTATGAATAGGTGTTTGTGGAAACTACAACCCCAAAAGGGCAAGGCAACAAAGATTTCAGACTTCTCAGTGTTGAAGACTAGTGTAACCCTCTGTAGCTACAATGGTAACCAAGGATAAGGGAGATCTACAATGTGCAGTAGAGAAGGGGCATGGTGAATATTAATTATAGACTAAGGACCAGTTGTAGTAGTGTGGCCTGTAGGTTGTCACACTAACCCTCTTGTATTAAATATTTAGCAGAGCTTTCAGCTTGCCACCACTTTGAAGACTGGATTATGAACTGTGCTTAACATGTAGGGTGTGATGTAAGGGATAGACTTACCAGATGCCTTTTCTATTTAGCTTCATATACTCTTATTCTTACCTCTAATTCTAGCCACAGATTTGACAAATAATTCCTTGTGTACTTTGACTCAATCTACGCTCAGCCTCTTCCTTTAAGTTCCCACAATATAGCTTTGTCAGCTGTTCAAAGGCTTCTCTGATGCAATGACTTAGAACATTGGTATAACATATACCTATGTGCTGCTTGCCTGCAGCCATACCACTATGGCATCCCATCCTATCAGATCTCAGAAGCTAAGCAGGGTTGGGCCTAGTTAGTACTTTGGAAGGGACACCACCTGGGAACACCAGGTGCTATAGGCTTGGGAGACAGACCCAGCAACCCACTCCCAAAAAACAATCAGCCATTGAAAACTCTATGAATAGCAGAGACGCACCGACAATAGTGCTTTACTTGTTGTACATAGGGTCTCTGTGAGTCGGACATCGACTTGACAGCACCTAACAACAAGAACAACAACATGTGCTGCTAAAAAGTGCAGGGAAAGTTATTTACTCCAGGAGAACTCTCAATGAATGGGGACCTAACCATTGATTCTTTGATTCAAAGAGCCATTCTATATTTTCCTTCGAAATTCCCAGCAAGATTGAGCCCCAGTTGTCCTCAGTAATGCCTAGCTTTTCTTTCTCCAAGTTTTAGTGTCCCTTATTCCTACGGGATTATTGCCTAGGTAAACTATCTGCATGCAAGTTCTCACCTCAGATCTTGCTATATAGCAACTAAAGGTAAACACCCATTGTTTATATAATAGAGTTCCTCTTCTTTACTCTTTCTGGGGTTTTACCTTTTTTTTTTTTTCCAGTACTTGGGAGTTGAACCCAGGACCTTGCACTTATTTTACAAGTGCTCTCCCCCTGGGCTGCACTTTCCATCACATTTCTAATTTTTTTTTATTTTAAGGCAGGATCTTGTTACATTATGCAGGCTGCCTCTGGCCTCAAGCCTGAAATCTTCCTGCCTCTGCATCCCAAGTCACTGGGATTACAGATGTGCACCACTGTGCCTGGATTGTTGTTCTTGTTAGGTGGCATCCAGTTGGTGTCCAACTCGTAGAGACCCTACACATAACAGACAAAACACGATTGTCAGTGTTTCTCTGCCATTCAAAGGGTTTTTAATGGCTGATTGGTTTTGGGAGTGGGTTGCTGGGTCCTTCTCCCAAGCCTATAGCACCTGGTGTTCCCAGGTGGTCTCCCATCCAAGTACTAACCAGACCCCACCCTTCTTAGCTTCTGAGATCTGATGAGATCAGATTCCACAGTGGTATGGTTGCAGGCTGTGACTGGTTAAGATGTTTCTGAAAAAGATACTGTAGTAGTTTTCCCCACCACATGTAGCTAGTGGTACATATATACATACATTTCATATATATAAATATATATATGCATATGTGTATATATATATACTCTGGCATAAAACTGTGAATAAATTAAAGGCCAATTTTTATGCTTCCAAAGGAGATTACAATCATAGTGGTAAATATAAAATAGGTTAGCTGCTTACTTTTGTACTATTCATTGTTATTTATTGAATGGTTTGATACTGCGTTAAATTATTAGATATCTGAAAATAGAATTCCATTAATAATAACTGATCTTTCTTACTTTTCCAGGTTTTTCTCAAGCCACCCAGTTTAACTATGGAGTTGATGATGCTGAGCTGGGAAACAGTGTGCAATTAGTTTCTGCTTTCCAGTCAATTACTTGTGATATAGAAAAAGATTCAAGTCATTCAACTCAAATTACATGCTACACTAGGTTTGTGTCAAAGTATCTTTAATAATATCATTTTCATCATGTCAGAAATCAGTTGCGCATAGTGATATTTTAATAGTCTGAATATTATAAGTAATATTTCTTTAGTTTTCAGTTATTATGCTTGATTTCATGATGTTTAGACTATTTTATACTTTTAGAATGCTCTTCTCACATATTGGCATCGTAAAAGCAAATCCTATATCCTTTTTCATGTTACAGCTATTAACATTATTGAGCTCTTTTAGGAGATAAATGGCTACTATTAAGTTGTAATGATGTGCATCAAGATACCAAACCTGTTCAGTTTGATTAATTTTGTTCAAAATCTTCACATATTTATTAAGATTAAAGATCATCATTTTGTATGACATTTCAAGTTCTGTGCTATCAGCCCAAATTGATGTGTGTTATTAGCAACTTTGGAAAAAAAATTACATAATTTCAAATGACAATTTTCAATAGCAACTTTAGAAATAGGTAGTACATATTCCAGAGGATTTCTTAGGCATTAGGCTTGCTGGCTATTTTTCAGCTGCAAAAACTTACTTAAGGGGAAACTTAATTAAGTAATACTTTCTAAAAGCATAGGAGAAAATCACGGAATGTACTAGGGTGTTGTTAGTAGTTTCAATTATTATTATTTCTTCCTGTTATTGCATTTTTTGTTCTTAATAAGCACCAATATGCATAGTCAGAATAAGCATTTGCCAGATCTACATGATGTTAGAATTTGCAATGTAGAGTGGCTCAGGATGGAGCCCTTCTTTCCATAAGATAAAATGGAATTTAACTGTACATCAGTTAGAATTTTAGACAGTTTTATTTTTTAAAATGATGTGGTCTTGGGCTATATTTTTCAATAATCCTATATACTAAATAAAAGTTACTGTGTCCCTTATATGTTCTTCATTTACCTTCCAGAGCTATGCCAGAAGATTCCTACACTGTTAGAGTCAGTGTGGATGGGATTCCTATTACAGAAAATAATACCTGCAAAGGTCATATCAACAGCTGGGCATGCAGCTTCAGTGTATGTGAAGTCTCCTCTGTAATTTATATGTAATGGAACTCACCTTCCTTTTCACAGAAGTGGGTTTTTGTTTAATTGTATAGATCATCATTAGCATGTAGCTAAGGAAATTTTCTCCAGTTTCAATTATCTTTGATAATAGTTGACTCTCTTATTTCTGGTTTATTCTCTCCTCCTCAAAATTAATTTTATTAATGAATTAAATATTTATTCTTCCAAATTACTTTCTTGTTCACACATTTTCCTCATTTTCCATTTCTGCTCCTAATTTGATTCTCCCTTTTCCTCTTTTCATGGGATTTACCACTTCATTTTAAATAGTAATATAACAACTTTTTCTAAATGATTTCTAATACAATGAGTCCACATCTAGCATAGAAGCCACTCAAAATTTAATTTTCCTAGAGTTATTTGTAAAAATGCATGTTCTCCTAAGGATTATCTTCTATGTTCTTAATAGTTTGTATTTAGGTTTTAAATTGTGAATTATAGCGAGCCTCTAGCTACAGCCTCCTGGTGTCCAATTTCCTCAAATCTCAGAAGCTAAGGAAGGTCAAGCCTGGTTAGTACTTGGATGGGAGACTGCCTGGAGACACCAAGTGCTGTAGTCTAGGGAGAAGGACCTGGCAACCCACACCCCCAAAGCAACCAGCCATTGAAAACCCTATAAACAGCAGAGATGCCCTAAGAGTAGTGTTTCACTGTGGGGCATTGCCCGGCCACTGGACTCGCTCTGGCCATGAGCGGGAACCAGCTGCCAAAGACCCGTCTTCTGGTGAGGGGAAGCAGGGCACCTAGGAGCCACGCCACCCAGAAAGGGGGCTTATACCCACAGCTGCTCTGAGAAGCCTTGAGAAAGGCAGGCTCAGAGGCTTCTGCCCACAGCGGCTCCTTGCTTCTTTCTTTCCCAATGAAGACCCCAACTCTGAGTGCTCTTCTCCAACCGCTCTTTATTGTTTCCTTGTCTGTCCCGGTGGATGGAATGGACACAGACTGCTCCGTGTACCACCCTTATATACTCTCCAGGGCTAGCCAGGGACCAATCAGAGACAGTCACCCCATAAGGGTTTCAGCCAATCAGAGGAGATATTCAAATTTGGTTTTGTAAAAGTAGCCAATCAGGGGTGGTTCCAGAACGGTCCAATCAGGAGCCATTCTGGGGTTTGGAAACAGCCAATCGGTGTCGAGGAGGCTGAGGCAAGGGATTAGATGCCAGCACCATCTTGGAGAGCTTCATGACCCTGAGTTACCGGATGTAGGAAAAGGTGACTGCCTGGGGAACAAGCCTCAGTCCTCCAAGGGGCCTAGATAGGCCCCAGGGCAAACTGCCTCTCTAGGCAATGCCCTACATTTCACCTGTTGTACATAGGTAGGGTTTCTATGAGTTGGACACCAACTCAGTGGTACCTAACAACAACTTTAATTAGGCTATGGTCTGAAAATATAATAAATAAAATTAAAAATTTTATTTAATGAAAGTGTTATTTGTACATAATTTAAAACCTAACTAGTTCTATAAGGTTAATTAACAAACAGCAGTTCCTTGACCACTCGCCCCATTTTATTCTCATTCTCCAAAGTCAACCACATTTAACAACTTTAGCTATGTTTTTGATATTTCCAAATAATATATTTATTTCTTAAAAATATACTTATTGCTACTTTGGCGCTCTTAAAATTTTGATATTAGCTATTCTTACTAGGGAAATTAAGAATTTAGTACTAGAATCTTAATCAGTATATTATAGTACTGTATAACACTACTCTAAAACAGTGCCTTCAATTAGCAACAATTTATATTACCGATGCAGCCAGCTGTGTGATTCGGCTCCAGTCTGGACTGTCCTGTAGATACGCTGTATGGCAACTGGTTGTCACAAGGTCTCCTTCCACAAGCATTCTGGTGGCTTCCATCCTATCTCTCCTGTTGCTGTCTTCTTCCTGAATCTCATGTATTTTTCTTTCTTGATCTACTCCCTTTTACTGGTGAAGTTAGAGGCCAAGGTTTACCTCAGTTGGCAGAGTGCTGCTCTACACTGAGGCCCTGGGTTCGATCCCCAGCACTGCAAAAATGGGAGAAGGATCTGGCAGCAATTTGGAACAATCCCAAACAATCAGCCATTGAAAATCCTATGAAGGGTTGCTATGGATCCGACCTGACTCAACAGCACCCAACAACAAAAAGTTGGTGATGTAAAGTAAAGGATGTAAAATCCTTCTACTAAATTAAATTAGACTTCTTCCAGTACTAAAATTTCCATCGTACTTTTACATTTGGTTGAGAGTTTAATTGGGTATAGAATCTTACTTTGGAAATAATTTTTTTCATCTAAAATTTTGAATTCATGTCTTCATTGTCTCCTGGCCCGAGGTATCTTAAACTATCTGTGGTAAGGATTGGCTTTAAATTTTCTTTTCTAATCTTTTGTGGATAAGTATCTTATAAAATACAAGTATCAGCAATGTCAATTTATTATAAAAGTTCACAAATGTATACTTTTTGTTTTTATCAAGGACTGATAAATATTTGGCATGTTTTATTGCATCTGAATGGTTTAAAACACTATGCAAAATTATGCATTTATAACTTATATATTGTTATAGTTCATACTATTTTCTAGTTTTGTGTTCAGCATTGTACTTTTTATCATTATTCTTGAGTGCTTTTATTCAAAAATTTTAATTATTCTTAATTTTCACAACCTTCTCCTTCTATTTTAGATAAGGTAATTTGATCCCAAGTCTCCATTTATTCTTGTGATCTGTACAGATTATTTAATAATTTGAAAATCTGTTTCTGGTTGAGCCCCTCAAATCATGATAGGAACTAATATATTATTTAATATGAGCTCTTTAATTTTTTTAACAGATCTTATTTGGGTGAGGAGGTATTGCCTTAGAAAGATTGATTTGCACACATATTGATAGTTCTTCTAACCTTTCTGTTAATTTTACTCCAATAATGATATTTTGCTCAAAGTCCTTGTAACTAGATACTCTATTTTCTATTACTTTATATAGATTCTCCATTAAGCATTTGTCTCCTATTACCGTTATAAAGCAGGAAATAATAAGTTTGCAGCCATTCTTAACCTCACATTTCAAAGTGTATCTCGTTTCTTTGGCACTCTAAGAAATATGTCCTTTTAAGAAGAAATCTGAGCATCTTAATGAGAATGGAGGGGTATTGAGAATCTACTTTGTGCTAAGTTATTTTGCATGTTATTTTCATATCTACTTAGAGGCTATCCCTGTCTTGAGGAGAAAAAGACTTGTAATTATTCCTTAAAAATACATGTTTCTATCCTTTGCTATTTTCTGTGGCACCCTTTGTTTCTGGACATAAACTCTTCTTGATCTATTTCTAGCCCATTCATTTTCTCCTGCATTATTTGTTTTTAAGTATAGATTCTTAACACATCTTGGTTACTGGGGATTCTTTATTTTGCCCATCAGCTCTGCTTTTTACCAATATAATAATAATTTTTTTTTTTTACATTGTACTGTATTTTTCTTTTGTAGTAATTATCTCTCCCTTTGCCTTTTTAGAAGTTGGCATGTGTTTATTTATACAATAATAGCTAATAATTAATGTGGTGTTTATTATATGCTACAGTTCTAAGTATTTTATGATTATTAAATCTTAACTCATGTAAAAATCCTATACCTGGATACTAGTATTATTATCTATATTTTATAAATGATAAAATTGATGCGCAGAAAAATTATATTACTTACCCAATGTCATACAGCTAGGGGGATAGGTGAACTCAACTTTCATTTTGGACAGCCTGACTCCATATGTAGGCTTTTAACTGTGATGCCCTCCTTCCTCATATGTGTACTTGAGTACCTCTAAAAGGAAGGTATTCGTTTCCTATTTGCTGCCATCACAAATTATCACAAATCTGTGATCTTGTAGCTCTGAAGATCAGAGGTCCAACATGGGTCTCACTGGACTGAAATCAAGGTGTCTGGGAGGGAATGCATTCCTTCTGGAGGCTCTAGGGAAGAATCTGTTTCCTTGCCTTTTCCAGCTAGGAGAGGTTGGCCACATTCCTTGGCTTATGGTCCTCTTCTCTGTCTTTATAGCCAGCAATGGCTGTCAAGTCCTGTCACATTACATCGCTCTCACTTTGCCTCTGATAAAGTATCTCTTTCTTTGATTCTGACTGCTATCTGCCTCCCTCTTCCATTTACAAGCCTCCTTGTGAATACATTGGACCTACTAAGACAGTCTAGAATGATTTCCCCCTTTTAAAGCCAGTTATTTAGCAACTTTAGTTGCATCTGGAGCCATCTACACGAAACCTGATATAGTCACAGAGATTGGGCCATGGGCATCTTTAGCGGGTCCTTATTCTGTCTACCACAAGCATTGGAGTTTCCATCCTGCTGGTTGGATCCCCAGAATTCTGCTCTTTTCCAGTTCCAGTAATTCTTAAGAAAGATACCTGCATTGCTCTAATTAATTATCATTGGCATGACAATTAAAGTTTACTTTGCTGGCCTTTTTCTAGGTCTTGCTTCTACATTTTTGAGACATACTTTGTTATTTTTCCCCAGGTGCTTAACCCAAAAGTAGGCTTTCTTTAATTTTATTCCATCTAATTCCTGAAAGTCTATACCAGAAAGACTTGTTACTGTGAAGTCTTGTACTGCTCACAAAAAGTTGATCAAATCTTAAAATTCTAAACTAATGATATTTTGAAATGAGAGAAAATTTTTAGGGGATAAAAAAAGATCTGACAATGTAAAAAGATATATCACTACAGAAAAAGTTTTGACCTTAAACATAATTGGGATGCAAGGGTATATAGAAAATATTCCCACAAAAAGACATGCAAGTAGAAGAGAGGCCTTTGGTGTGTGTGTGGGGGGTAGGACGAGGGGAGGAGGGGCACAAGAGAGTAAGGGGGAACTTATCTGTGCAATGTACAATTAAACACATATGTGGAAATGCTACAAAGAAATGCATGTCAGAATGAATCGCATTAAGTTGTACATTACAAATTTCCAATAAAAAAAGATTCAGAAAAAGGAAAAAAATCTTAAATTATTTAGATATGTCCCAAATTCCATTTTTCTTATGTAAAAGCGACTATTTTCATAGTCATAGTTTGGATACTATTGAAATATAAATAATATTAAAATACATCCATTCTATTAAATTAGAATCAAGAGATAAGACTGTTTATTGACATTATTATTTTACAGGCAAAAAATTTCAGAACCCCAGTGATAAAGAGCATCACACCTTTATCTGGAACTCCAGGTCTGTTCTATGATAACTGAAATATTTTTGACTTTGTGGTTGTTAACTTATTTACTTTTTAGAATATAAAATTATTATCATACTAAAAATGTATAGATAACATTTTTCTGATTATAAAAATACCACTATTTAATTTTTTTCAAAGGTTGAATCTTAATTTAATATAATGTATTCAATTTTTCCCAAGTTGTACATTTAGCTACCTTCCACTATTCATTATGAAAATATGGTTATATCAGTGTATAATCCCAACAAGTATGTGAGAATGGCCTTTTTCTACAGCCTGGGTCATTCTAAGCACTAATCACTAATTGTTTTCAAGAATTTACATGAAAATATATAGGAAGTTTAAATTTTTTTCCAATTCTCTGATTTATGTCATTAAAGTTATTTTAGGTTTATTGAACATTTGCATTTCTTCTTTTATACAGTACTTGTTCAGTTCCTTGGATTAAGTTAAAGCTCATTTCTTTTTTTTCTTATTAAGGTTTTTGTTTTTTTGAAACAGGATCTTATTACATAGCCCAGGATTGGCTCAAACTCATGATCCTCCTGTCTTGGTGTCTGGAGTTCTGGAATTATAAGCATGTCCTGTCATGCCCAGCTTCTTATTGTTTAAAAAATTCCTTATATTCAAGGGATAATAAAGATTATATGTTATATAGGTGGGAAATATTTTTGAATTTATCATTTGCTTTAAAAATCTATTAATGGTTTTTATGTCACATAGCCTTTAATTTTTATTATCAAATTATAAATCTTAACATTGTTATTTTATTCATTTTTATGCTGTAATAGATCCCATCAGCCTGATTATATAAATGTTGCATAATTTTCACCTAGTTTTAAGGAGTTTTTATCCCTTAATTTTTTATATTTAATTTTTATTTCACCTAAGATTTGTTTTATTTTTCATTTTTCTTTTCAAATAAATTACCCACTGACCCAAGCAGTATTTATTAAATAATACATCCTGTTTTCCAGGATATACCTCATTAATCTATAAATATTTATAGGTATTCACACATATTTTACTGTATTTGTTAGAAATTTCAGATGAATGAGCAAGAGTGTTCAACATCTAATATAAGTATCTGGATGTTAGCTTTCTTGGAAAAAATCTCCAGTGTTTTGGGAATTAAGTGTATGGATAGACATTCTTATACAGAACTCTTCTGAGTTTTTGTTTTGTTTGTTTTTAGGTACACTAATAACAATCCATGGCAGGATCTTCACCGATGTGTATGGAAGTAATACTGCACTAAGCTCCAATGGGAAAAATGTTAGGATTTTGAGGTAATTTTTTGATGTGGAAATACATCCTTATAACTCATAGATGAGATATGATATTCTAAAAATAATGTGTTTATTGATATTAAAACCCACTACAATGTGATGGGACTAACCAGGATTTTTTCAGTCAAACTATAGGAAGAAAGTCTATAGCTATACCACCCTGGTGTCAGATCTCATCAGATCTCAGAAGCTAAGCAGTGTCAACCCTGGTTAGTACTTGGATGGGAGACCATCTGGCAATATTGGGTGCTATAGACTTGGGAGAAGGACCTGAGAGCCCACTCCCAAAACAATCAGGCATCAAAGGCCCTATGAATAGCAGAGAAGCACTGACAATAGTGTCAGGCATGGCACAGAGTTGTGTAGTGTTTTGTTCTGTTGGACATTGGGTTGCTGTGAGTCAGACCTAACTGGATGGCACCCAACAACAACCACATAGGAAGAAAAATAGACTATTGGTTGATTCATAGACATGAAGCAATATTCGTTTCTTTCCTGGTCTGACATAATTCCTTCTTTTTCTATGATGAATTTTATCATTGTAAAGCACATGGAGGCAAGTCCAATATTAATTAAGTTATAGTCACACAACTTTACTAATGGTGGACCTTGTTACTTAATTTAACTGCTTCATTTTGCATATTTAAAATTACTTAAGGCCTAGAAGTCACATAATTTAATCAAGATCAGGAATAGAATCCTAGCCTCTTAATGCACAGTGACACTTTTTCTACTGTACTTTGGCAAATGGGAGAGAGCTGAAACTAAACACAGTCAATAGGCCAGGGTTTGAATTTTGATTCTCCTATGTACCAGCTGTGGACCACCAGATGATGACATTGGCTAGTTAACTAACGTCATTAAATCCATTGGACTGGAAGTTAACTCTGTCACTAGAGCATCCTCCTGCAGCATAGGGGGGCTTATATCAGCCCTGCTTCAAAAGCCCGTGTTCATTTCTTACCTAAGAAGTATTATTCCACTTAGGCTGTCAAGAAGTTTCAGGCTTACTGAACATTTGTATCAAACAGATGAATGTATAAATCAAATAAATAATTCAGATAATTACAGGATTTGTTACATACTGAAATTGTTATATGCCGTATACATATACTCATATGTTGTTGTTGTTAGGTGCCATCAAGTCAGTATCCAACTTATAGTGAACCTGTGTACAACAGACAAAACACTTTGTCAGTGCTTCTCTGCTATTCATACGGTTTTCAATGGCAGATTGATTTTTGTGAGTGGGTTGCTGGGTCCTTCTCCCAAGCCTACAGTATCTGGTGTTCCCACGTGGTCTCCCACCTAAGTACTAACCAGGCCCAACCCTGCTTAGCTTCAGAGACCTGACGGGATCGGATGCCACAGGGTTATAGGTGCAGGTGTACATATATGTTGTTGTTGTTGTTGTTGTTGTTAGGTGCCATCGAGTCGGTATCCGACTCATAGTGACCCTCTGTACAACAGGGGAAACACTATTGTCAGTGCTTCTCTGCTATTCATCGGGTTTTCAATGGCAGATTGATTTTTGGGAGGGGGTTGCCAGGTCCTTCTCCCAAGTACATATATAGTTTTGTAAAATAAGTACTTTGAAAAGTAAAGATGATTTGTCTGGTGTGCTGTGAGGTACAACTCTTATATTTGTGTGCAGCTATAATATTCTGAGAGGCTGGGATTTAGCTCAGTTGGTAGAGCACTGTGCTGCAGTCTCTGAGGTCCCGAGTTCAATTCCCTGCACCACAAAAATGGGAGAAGGGCCTGACAATCCACTCCCAAGGCAATCCCGAAACAGCCATTGAGAACCCTATGAGGGTCGCTATGAGTCGGATACTGACTTGACAGCACCTAATAAAAACAACAACATAATATTCTGAAAGTGTTCATATCAACTCCTTATGTGTGATACAATAACTACTAGGAAAATAAGATTTCATATACACAATTTAGTGTAAGTAATCATTTGGTATGCTTCAGTATAGTTGACTGTTATGAATAGTTTGTATTTTAATTCTTAGATGGGGTTTTATTACTTATCCTTTCTCATAATGAGGTCAGGAAACAGAAAGTTTATTTTCAAAAAGAGATTCATTTTTCCCCAGATATAGCTGGGATTTATTTCTGTGTCTTGCCAGGGAATCAATAAAGCTTATCTTATGAAATGACAAAATCAGGCAGAAGATATCTCAGAGGTCAGCCTACCCAGTCCTTGTACTCTGAAGATTCTAAGATCTTATATATAAACATAAGACATATTTTTCACTCATCTACTAATGGGAAACCTCCATTGGTGCCATAGCATTGTGGCGTCCGATCTTTTCGGATCTCAGAAGCTAAGCAGAGCTGGACCTGGTTAGTACTTAGATGGGAGACCTCCTGGGAACACCAGGTGCTGTTGGCTTGGGAGAAGGACTCAGCAACCCACTCCCAAAAATCGATCTGTCATTGAAAACCCTATGAACAGCAGAGAAGCACTGACAAGAGTGTTTCAAGTATTGTACGTAAGGTTGCTATGAGTCGGACACGACCTCTACTGCACCTAACAACAACTAACAACTAATAGGAAGATGAGAAATTCTTAGAAACTTGTTTATCCCATTTGCACCATGTTAATTATGATACCAGGGCTCCCAGGGCATTTCATTATGTCTGGTTCCATCAGTAAATTGTTGCAAGTAAGGGCCCTGGGCAAGCAGCCATGGGAACTTCTGTTTTTCAAATCTTGTTCATTCAGCCAAATTGCCAAGTCTAGACCAGTACAAATTATACAGGACATGAAAAAGCCTAGAGGATCTAGTGTCCATGATGAAGCTTTTGGTCTAAAAGGTTAGGTGAGAAAAATTCTAAAAGACATACAGGGTAGTATTGTCATAAGTATGCATACCTGTGCCACCATCAGAAGTAGCTAGTAAGAACATGGGTAAGAACATAGCCTGCCTGGGTTTGACTTCTTGCTCTATCCCTCAATTGCTATAGGCTTGAGCAGGGCACTTAAAACTCTTCTGCCTCAGTTTCCCTTCATCTGGAAAATGCAAGGATAATAGTTACTAAATCATAGGACGGTTGTAAGGATTAAATGTAGTTAGTAAGAACCTATAAGTGTTAGCTGTTAAATTTATTATTTAGTTAGAATAAGGCATGTTAGAAGGAGAATTTGAATTGATGTATCTCTCTAATGGGTATAACAATTTAGTTTATTTGCTTTACAAGCCTCATGTAATGATCAGATAAAATGACCTGTATGTGAAAGTATACTAAAAATTTCAATATTTTCTGCAAACAGAATTCATATATTTTAATAGTTTAAGTTTGTATGTGGCTTTGTTTGAAGTCTGGGGTTTGCTCTCACAAAAGATGATTGTTTTGTTCTGGTGTTGAAAGGAGTGTAATGCCAGTTACCTGCAAGCCTCCAATAGCATACATTCCGTCCATGACAGGGCAGGGAAACCTGAAGGCAGATGTTTTCACTGCAGTCGAATGCTGCTCCATTTCAGCTTCTGATTGCCATTTATATCATTGATGCTGTTAGATGTCCTCTTCATCCTGAGGACTTTGAGATCTCTGCTGTTTAATTCCTGTAGTATACAACTTACCAGAAATTATGTCTTTATTTGAATTGATTGAACTATAAGTGGGTAAGTCCGTTCATTCTCTGTCTATGCTTTTTCTTCGTATAGTACTGAGCACCTTCTAACACACAAAATATGTTATGATTGTCAGGTTTATTAGCCTCTCCCAGTAAAATGACAGTCCCACAAGGGCAGGGAAGTATCACATTCACTGATGTGTCCTGGTACATTGAGCAGGAACTGCCACATAATAATGTTCAATAGAAGTTTATTGAAGGTGTAAGTGATGGATAATAAGTGACTGAGAGAAAAGTATAAGATGACCATTGAGCATGGTGGGAGGAAGGCATTTTGAAACAATTTATTAAACATAACTTGATATTTTCTAACAAAAATATTTATGCAGAGTTTATGCTGGAGGAATGCCCTGTGAGCTTCTTATACCACAATCTGATGACTTGTAAGTAATTAATTTTCTTTGTAAAAACAAACAGCAAATATAAAACATCCTAAATTTAATAGTAAATGTTAGTAATATAGCATAGTTAAGTGCTTTATAATAAAGTATAAATTGTAACATTCCATATAGTAAATTAGCACTCATTTATATAGTAGCTGCTACCTTATATATCCTCCTCTGTCTCCAACATAGTGTGGTATATATTACTGTTTAGGTTGTTATGAGAAAAGATGCTTTGAGAAATATCTTTATCAAAACCCTGTAAAAGAAATATTAGTGAGATATCAAAGTTAATAACAAAATATTTCACTGCTAAATGAAATCTTATTTAAATATCTCTAGTACTGTCTTGGAAATATTTTCATTTTACAGAAATTTTAGTTGTTGTAACAGTTTCTATCTTAATACAGGTTCTGAAATTGATGAGATGTTTTTAAGGAAAAAAAGCCAATATTTAAAAAATTTATGTTAATTCACCCTTTGATATTAACATATATACTTTGTTAGGTATGGCCTAAAACTAGATCATCCAAATGGAGACATGGGTTCTATGATTTGTAAAATAACTGGAACTTACATTGGTAAGTGTTGTTCATCTTTCTTTATAATTGTCATTGGTATTTGATGCTCCTTCCCTGTTCTGTGCTTACCTTAGACATCCCCTGCTCTTTTTTTTTTATTATTATCTTTGTCTTTTGTATTTCCTCTCTTTCTTGGCTTCTGTTCACTTTCATGAGGGTGTATATGAATTCCTTTTTAATTAAGGTTTACATATAAAGCAAACTTCAAGTTTCTTTTCTTCTTTTCTTCTTTCTTCCTCCCTAGGATTCCATAACTAATTTAACTGTTTCAGCTTTGCCTTAATTTTATGCTGTTTTTTTCTCCTTGCCCTGTGTACTCCAGACATAAAGATCTTTAATTCCTAAGTGAGCTTCCCTCCCTTCTGTCTCAGGCCATTTGTAAACATTCTACCCTGAAATTTTTAGATATAATGTATCTCCTCAGAAAAGCCTCCTTTGGCCTCTGGTTTTACATTCTCAAACACATTTTTATTGTCTCTGATAGCCTGATCACAATTTTTAGTCCTCTGTTTGTGTCATTGCTCTTGACTGACTGTACCTCCACTAGACAGTATGTTCGTTTAGAAGGATGCAGGCACTATGCTCCTGCTGCATCTCTCAACATCTAGTAGAGGCTCTGAACCATTCAGTAGCTGTTGGAAGAATGAAAGAAATTTCAGGGCAACAAGATCACATAACTCTTCTTTTACTATTCGTCTCTAGTTATATTTTATCAAAATTTTCTAGTTAAAACTTCAAGATACTTCATTTGTATGTTTTTATATTGTAAATACTTTTTAAAAGATAGCTCAGTTTTCATTTCTTTGAGGATTTTTAGGTGATTGTACAAGCAGAGTTATTTTATAATTTTTCTGGGCTGTTTTTAAATATAGAGTTATTATTCACCTATCACTGGAGATTTAATTGATTGTATATTTTAATTAATTCCAGGTCATCACAATGTCAGCTTCATCTTAGATAGTGATTATGGGAGGTAGGTTATTTTGTAAATAATAATTTTCATAATTGATTCAACTAGCTACAGTGTGTGTTTACTTTTTGCTATAGATTCAGAGATTAAAGAATTAATCATTTTCCTCCCCCAAATTAGTATTTAAGGAGTCTAACTCTCTTTCACTCATAATTTGTGCCTCACAATGACCTTTCAATTGTTGAGAGTCTGACACTAAAACAGCAAATAAAAAATCATTAACTGTAATATGGGAAAGTTTTATTTGATGTTAGTGGCTTTTCCAGTTTAGTTATAATTCTTTTGATAGCCAAACTAAATTTGTACTTGAACTAGTATAAGAATAAATAACTAAAACTTCATGATTAATATCACTTGGAAAATATTTTAAGATATCAACATGTAGAGAATTGTGAAAGATGGTAGTTAGAGTTTTCAATTATGTATCTTAACACCAATGTCAATAACTCACATTTATTTTTTAAATAAAGCTAGAACTCATTTCTAGATGTCCTACATCCTAATTTCAGTATGACTTTCATGCTTATGGAAATATTAGAATATGCATATCTCAATACATGTTACATAGCTTCTGTCATAGATAACAGTAGTGAACATTTACTGGTAGACATGGTGTTAGGCACTTTATATACATTATCTAGTTTTATCCTCCAAAGAACCTATAAGCTGAATTTTTATTCATTCCATGTTACCTACTGGCAAGATGAGAGGACTGTTAAGTAGTTTGCCCACAGCTGTTCAGACATTAGAAGCAGCACTGGTAAGCAAATCCTTGCAGTCTGACCTCAGAAACCCAGCATGTCATTCCAGCGTTCTGCCATGACTGATGGAAGGTTTCAGCTACCCAGACCAAATCTCACTCTGTAATATCTTGATCCAGGACTCTGCCATGCAGGATCACTACACTTTTGGGAGTATAAATGTGCAAATGTGTGGGGGCATTTCCTGATGGTTATATTAACTGGGTTTGTTAAGGGCTTTAGTGGGCAGGACCATGAGGTGCCAAAACTAAAGAAATTGTACTGCTCAGAATCTCATAGTGTCTTTTAGTGAGAAAATGAGCCATTGACAGAAATCCAAATAAATTACATTACTTAGCATCCAATACTAATATAGCTATAGTAGACCAATGATAGGATAGGTCTGTTTCTTTTTTGTCTCCGAAAAGAGATACAGTGATTAGAAACTTGACAAGAATAGCAATATTAAATCAAAGTAGATGCTATTCCTGGACTGTGTTCAGAAACTGCAAGAGAAGTTCAGATTTGGTCCCTCTATGCATGGAATTGAAATTCCAACTGGGCCAAAATCCACTATCACTGTATTTAGAAACCATCTAGTTCTAGATATAGAGAGGCAACAGTTTTACAACGTGATGCCTGAGCTGAACAATTTATTATAGAACAATATAGATTAGTGCACAATCATGAAGAATGGTATAATTCAAGAGCAAATCAGAGGGGAAGATATGTAAATATGTTAGGATACCCCTTTGTGATTTATATGAGGTAAATGACTTAGACTTCCATGTCTTAACACCTATTGTCTGCAAGGACAAGACTGCTTAGAAATAAATTGTTAAGATGGGCAATAGAGCCAGGCACCATGGCACAGGCCTGTAATCCTAGGGACTTGGGATGCTGAAGTAGGAGGCTTGTAGGTTCAAGGCCAGAAGCAGCCTTGCAATTTAAAGAGACCTTGTCTGTAAAATAAAAAAAACGGGGGGGGGGGCAGGTAGTGGAGTGCTAGCCTAGCATAGGTAATATCCTATGTTCACCGTTTAGTACGGCAAAGAGAAAGAAAAAGAGAGAGAGAGAGAAAGAGAGAGAGAGAGAGGAAAGGAAGAAAAGAAAGAGAAAGAAGAAAGAGAGAGGGTGCAGGGGGGGAGGAAGAGAGGGAGAGGGAGGGAGGGAGGGAGGAAGGAAGAAGCATTTTACCAAAAAGATGAGAAAACTATGTTACAAGCAACAATCACTGAGTTTCAAATGATTTCTACAACTGTATAAGGTTCTTTTATGCTCAATCTCACTCTTCCAAAGATGAAAAAAAAAATCTTAGTTCTAAGTGTTTATGAAAAGTATTAATTGCCAAATCCATCATATGTCTCTCAGAGAAATAATTATCCCAAAATAGATGGTGTGAGTGATCAAGACTGAATATGATTGCTCACTATATGTAAATCAATCTGCTATGTAAACTTTCCATTTAAAAATGCCAGTAAACTCACTTATAATATGGTCAAGAATACTGCATTAAATTGTTGATTCTGTGATTTTGATTTATAAATCCTTTTTTTTCTTTTTAAGTGAATGGTTAACATTTTGTATTAATGTCTCATAATTGAGGAAATTATGTTTCTATATAAAATATTCTCAGGAATTTAAATCTGTTAAAAATATGACATTTACTACTTATAAGCCTAGTTTTAAGATTACATGGCATTTTAAAAAATGTTAAAACATTGTATAAATTATAAAATTCATATTTTATAAGTTTTAGGAGCATTCCTGAATATCAAATGGACCCATTAAACATCATCTTGGGACCCATTCCATATCTCTTTTAATAGCCAACCTCATCACAACTATTTCCCCAAGTTCAAATGACAGCTGTTCCAAACTGATAAGGTTCATATGAGGCTGTCTTAATTGAGAACCGCCTAATCATTATCAATGAATTAGTGAAAATCACCTCAGTGTCATCCAAAATAAATTACACTCAAATTTTATTTCAGGAGGCAGTTTTCCTATCAGCTTATGAAGCAGAGTTAATATTTGAGTGCAAGATCTGGCCAGACACATCATTAATGTTAGCACAGTTTCAGATCTTTGGGAATCTACCAAAAGGCTTATAACATAAATAATAATACAATCTGAACTTTTAAAAATAATTAATTTAGCATAAAGTATTTCCCATGAGTTTTTATTCTTGTAAATGTACATTATAAGGCCAGGCTTAGAGTTACAGGAAGGTTCATTGTTCTCAATTCCAAGATTTACATTATCCTTTTTGAATCTACTTCAATGTATCATGATGATGAATGGGTTTTGTGGCTTAAGATTCTTATTTGAACTTTCTAATTTTTCTAATCATGAATTTCATTGAGGTAATTAATGGAACAACATTTAATTTCTAGGATCCTTTCCCTTCCTAACCCTGTAAGTTATGGAAGTGTTAGTACCCATCAAAAATATGCACGAATATTAAGGCTCTGTGCTTATTAATGATGATTTAAATCTGGTGGATTGGTGTTAATTTGCTCTTATCCATCTGTATTATCACACAAGTTAGTGGGTAAAGGAGGGGGGATTGTGTGGTGCAAAGGTTAGGATCCAAGGCTCTCGACTCAAACTGCTTGGGTCCAGTTCTGTTTCTGCTGGCTTTGCAATCTTGAGTAAGTTAAACAATTTTTTAAATTTTCTTTTCACCTGACTCATGGAATTAATATAAAGATCAAATTGCATAATGAAAAAAGCTCTCAGCTAGATTCTTTTAGACCCTGCCTAAGTTCTAATAGAAGAGATGATGGGATAGTCAACAGAAAAGCTCAGACGTGAAGGGCATTTCTGCTGTCTGTGGAATTGTTTTTTTCATCAATATAATTTTCTAAAACCAAATTTGTTAAGAAATAATTTGCATATAATAAAATACACATATTTGAAGTGTGCATATAGAAAGTTGTGTAACCCATGACCAAATGAAGATATAGAATGTCTTTATCTTTCCCCAAAAGCTGCATCCTTCTATTTTGCAAGTCATGACATGAATTCTATCACTACAGTGAAAAAAAAATCTAAAATAAAGGTCACTTTTAGAGTAGGAAATTTTACCTTTCTTTTCAACAGGAGTTTCCCACAGAAAACGACATACTTTATTTCTTCTCTCAATAAAATTTCAATGTTTCAAACATATGCAGGTATGTGACATTTCTTGCATTTTGTATATGTGTGTGGGAGAGGTGGTGTATACCTTATTTCATTAAATCAAAGATAATGATGATTGATTGATTTATATACTGCTTGCTGTTAGGTGTTATTGAGTCAGTCCAACTCATATTGACCCCATGTACAATAGATGAAACACTACCCAACACTGTGCCATGCCCAGCACATTGTCAGTGCTTCTCTGTGATATTCATAGAGTTTTCAATGGCTGATTGTTTTGGGGTAGATTGCCAGGTCTATCTCCCAAGTCTACAGAACCTTGTATTCCCAGGTAGACTCCCATCCAAGTACTAACAAGGCCTGACCCTGCTTAGCCTCTGAGATCTGTTGATTTTGGGTGTGAGGGTAGTATGGCTGTAGATGCAAGAGTAGTTTGAAGTCCTTCAAACCATAAACAAACCACTGACCTAAAGAAAGGAAAAATACCTAAGGTGGAGTGCCCCTAAAACTGCATTCTTAAGATTGATTTAAAAAACAAACAAACAAACAAACAAACAAAAACACCTCATCACACTAATAGAACCAGCAGGGAAATTTGAATGTCTCAACTTGCTGTTGGTGGAGAGAGGGGAAAAAATAATCTCTCTTGTCAGTTTAAACCACAGTCCAATACTCTCAGATTTATGCTTGTCAGTGAGGTCCATAAAAAATCATTACAAATTTTACTTCAATTATTTTAATGAGATCTCAGATTGATAATACCACTAACAGAGTGTCAGAAGTAAACACAGACTTCCCAGGTAAGGAATGATGGAGAGACTTGATCAGATTTCAAGGATGTTTAAATGTGAAAAACATGTGTGTCTTGGAGTCAATCAAATATGAAAAATCCTGACTTCGTAGAAATTTATTTAATGCAAAATTTATATATGACAATTATACATAGAACTTTGATAAGAAAAAAGATTATTAAGAGTTTGCCATTTGTCATGTAGTGGACAATTTTACCAATATACCGAAAGCTTTTATGTACAAAGCCATAAAAAGTCTATCCATAGTTATACTGTATGAGAAAATATTAATATTAGATATTGATCTTTAAGTACAATTCTTCAAGAGCCTGTGGGAGAAGAGGTAGTTTTACTGCTTTCTTTTTTTTTTTTTCAAGCTAAATACCTGTGCTCGGTTCAGCTTTTCCTTACTCTTTCCATCTCCTAATTACCAATATCTCTTTAGTGTTTCTTAGCTACCACTAATGCCTAGTCTGCCATGGAATGTAGGTCTCTATGAAAGCCATGCTGATTGTCCTTTTTGTAGTATTGCATAACAGACAACATAAAGAATTATCTAATTTTATTCCTTTGGTAATCTACAACCTATATTACTTCAGGTGCTATGAGTCTACACTGTGTTCTGTGGCTTGGAACATGGAAATATTTTAAAAATGAAACATTTTGGCTTATTTGTGATATTCATGGCATTTTGTTTAACACGCTTTCTTCCCTCAGAGGTCATGACATTTTATTTAATGTGCTTTCCTCCTCCAGAAGTCACTGCAATTTCACCTTCAAAAGGAAGCATTCAAGGTGGCACTACCCTTACAATAAATGGGCGGTTCTTTGATCAGACAGATCTCCCAGTGAGAGTTCTAGTTGGAGGTATTTTTCATGGTTTTTTAATATATATCTCTTCCCTTGATAGGCAGGGGACATGATGCTGCCCCTGTAACTGGGTACACAGGTTTTCAGCTATGGCCCTCCTGTTCAGCTACTTTCTCCCTTTTAAGGAATCTGCTCATGATCCTACCAAAATGTTATTTCAAAACAGATGAGAAATGTATATAAAGCAACCTTATCTGGCAGGTGTGCAGTAATTTTACAGTCCATGTGAATCATTGCTGGTCACTTGCATAAACGTGAAAACCAGGTCCCTAAGATATTTAAATTCATGTAATATTTTATTTTGATCAGATCTTATATTTTAAATATTAAAACCAGGGATATAAACTGGTAATTTATATAATGTTTTTTGTGATCTGACCTTGTGTTTATTTTGATGATGATACAGTTGATAGGCTGAGAGGATGTTAGTTTTCTATCATATTTTGTTGGCATTAATGTGGTAACAATATTTAGGTTTAGAGTCCTCACTAATGTCTTAGAAACAATAATCTATGTATGTGTTTCTTTTATTCCCAATAAAATGGACTGTTGGTTTAATATATTGTTCAAATTTACTTTTTCTATCTCAATTTTCTTGTACCTCCAAGACATTCAAAATAGTGATAAGTAGTGTCTAGGTTTAAATATTCTAGGCTACCAAATAAAAGTAGTCAAAGATCCCTTCCTCCATTTTCCTGTCCTCACATTTTCTGGAGTGCTATTGCTATGTCAGTAGGTGGGGTTTAGTTCAGTTGGTAGAGCGCTGCTCTGCAGTCTCTGAGGTCCCAAGCTAGATTCCCAGCACCGAAAAATGGGAGAAGGACATGGCAACCCATTTCCAAGGCAATCCCGAAAACAGTCAGCCATTGAAAACCCTATGAGGGTCGCTATGAGTTGGACTCGACTCAATGGCACCTAACAACAACATTGCTATGTCAGTAAATACTCACTGAGGGATGACATTACATGAGGCAAACATGGAAACCTAAAACATAGACTCTTCTGTTAGACCTAATGGTGCTCATGTAGAAGTTTTAATTTTTCTCTTTCAGAACCTTGTCTGTCTTGGATTGAGTTTGCCTGTGAAAATACCATTTAAAAATTTTTGTCCCTTTTTATTCATTTGAAGAACTTCAGATAAATCACCATTTTCCCTACCTAAAAAGTCTGGGATCATCCACATTTACAAATTCTAAACATCATAGTGTTTATTCAGGAGCTTTTCTCAGAGGAATAAAATATTAGCCTTCACTTTGGACCTACAAATTAAATATTTTACAAAGATATAGTTTTATCAAAATTTTCATATTCTTGTCTCAGAAATTATGACGTCTTCTGTTTCCTGATCTATCTAGAATATTTTGGCAGGAGAATTTTCTTTTGTGGAAATATGACAATTAATGAATGATAAGCTTTAATGGGGAACATGTAAAGAAAATGAAGAGTCCAAACTTTGCTACTTGCTAATGCAACTTTGCTTTAACTGAAAAAGTATTTCAGGATAGGCTAATAGGATTAGCATTCTAAAGTTTCATTTGTAACAGTTCTGCATTTTACTTCTGTACAGGTCAAGTCTGTGATATTTTGAATATAACAGAAAATAAAATATGTTGCAAGACACCCCCCAGACCTCATATTCTCAAATCTGTATATCCAGGTAAGTTACCATAACAGAGAATGTCATTGTTATATTTGAAGTAAAAGAATATAATTTATATACATCATTAGTTAAAAATATCCTTTGAACTTTTTAAAATTGGTAGTAAGAAATATGATAGACTTCCTCTAAGTTTTCAAATTTACATTTTCTGGAGTAGGAAATGTTTGTATTAAAGTAGCTGCATCAGCTGCCCCAGTAGAGATAAACTCAGCCTAAATTCTTCTCATGTCCCACTGAAAATAGCATGTCTCTACTGACAGAATATATTTAATAGAATATCTATTGATAGGTAGAACTTTTCTTTTAAATTCAATTATAATTACTAAATCTTGGCATAATCTACCTGGAAACTTTTAAAATTCCTAGTTGGGAAAAGAAAGTAAATGGGGGAGATTAAATCCTTATTTGTCTAGAAAGATTTGGGAGGAAAATAGATTAAATAAACGTAACTCAAAACTCTTCTCAGTGAAATTGAAATGAATGGCTTTCATACACAAACAAATCCCTTCGAAATTTTATAGGTATGTTTGAGCACGGTGTGGGTCTCATATCTTGTGCACACAATGAGACCTGTTTATAGTTGTGTTGTTGATTGGTATTTTAAGTGTAATAAATTCTGTTTACCAACCTCTTAAATTCCTTTGTTTTGAATATTCAAAAAAGTTAGGAATTTAAGAAAATAATTTTGATATTTATAATTGATGACTTTAGAGAAAGTTGTATATACCAGAGAACACTGCTGCTGTAAAAGATTGACTTGCTCAAGCTTTTCTCCAAGGAAATTCAGCTGAATAGAGGTAGCCAGTATTGTATAGATCCAAGAAAGCTTAAGACTGCTGAATGAAGCACAGGCTTAACAGGCTGTTGCATTATTTAAGGAAAAAGAAGATCAAAGAATATGATAGTTTCTTTCTGATTAGGAAAAAACTTAACCACAGAGTTTATACTGGCTAGTGTAGGTGCACTTTATTGACAGTATTCCCTTTTTGATTCTATTGGAGGAGATGAAACTGTTACCAGAGATTTGCAGGGGGTACAGAGAGACAGGTCCAGAGCATGGATCCAGGAATCTGGCAGCAAAACCCTGGTCCTTGTATCCAGCATATGCAAGAATTTATACCTGACAGAGAAGTTATAATAGATAGTATGTTGTTGTTATTGTTAGGTGCTGTCAAGTCAGGTCCAACTCACAGCAACCCTCATAGGGTTTTCAATGGCTGATGGTTTGGGGATTGCCTCAAGAGTGGATTGGCATGTTCTTCTCCCAATAGAGAGTATAGAATAGGTTTATTAAAGATAGTATGTATTTAAGGAGTAATTACAGGGAAAACTGAGGCACCTGGAGAAGCGTAGGTAAACTTGGAAAAAAATCTGGAAAACCCTGAGTTCCCTAGGTGACTTGGCAATAAGTAGGTTTCTGGTCGGCTAGGGAAGGCAAAGAAGCCAGATAACAGGAGAATTAGCAGGCTCTTAAAGGGAAAAAAGTCATTTAGATAGATGGAGAAGATGGTGGGCCCAGAGGAGGGAGAAGTGTGAAAGTGGTGGCTAGAGAAAGAAGAAAAAAGAGCAAAGAGCAAGTGGGGAGGAAGGAAAAAGAAAGAAGTGCTTGTTTCTCCAAATTGTATTCAAATTAGGGCATGCTCAGTATGACATCAGCCCTGGGCACCCAGGTCTGGGTGCTCAGAGAGTCATGGATCTCAGGTCTTTGTTCTACAAATGGCTCAGTGGCTTGGATAGGGCCACATCAAGCCAGGTGCAGTGACTTGGGAGATGGAGCCAGGAGGGTTCCAAGTTTGAGGCCAGAGGCAGCCTGCATAACTTAGTGAGATCATGGATCAAAATAAACAAAAATAAAAATGGGCTAGCGGTGCAACCCAGTAGTAGAATCCTTGCAAAAGTATGTGTGAGGTCCTGGGTTCAACCCCCAAGTATCACAAAATAGATAAACAAATAGATAAAGCAAAAATTTTAAAAAAGAAACAGTCATAACACAGATAACATAATGATTATTAGGTATTGTTATCTTACATAAAGCACTCACTGAGTGCCAGATATTTTGCATGTGTAATATATATATATATATATATATATATATATATACACACACATATATATATGTATATATATATATATATATATATATATATATATCCCTCATAGAAACCATGCAAATAGTATTATTACTCCCATTAAATGTGTGGAAACTGAGGTTCAATGAAATAAAGTAATAATAAATATATTGCATATGACCCTAATAAATCTCTATCTTGGAACAGATGCATGTACAGGTACGCATTATTTGTTTTTAATACATGTGCTCTAAAACTGTGAATTAGCATAGAACCTCTTATAACCACTGCCCAAATAGAAGGCTATTGAGACATTGCATCATGATTCTGATGAAAGGTTTCTTTTATCTTATTTAGGTGGGAGAGGACTAAAGCTTGAGGTATGGAATAATAGCCAGCCAGTACATCTTGAAGAGGTACTTGAATACAATGATAAAACACCAGGGTACATGGGTGCCAGCTGGGTGGATTCAGCATTCTCTATTTGGCCTATGGAACAAGACACATTTGTTGCACGCTTCAGTGGATTTTTGGTGGCTCCAGATTCTGATGTTTACAGATTCTACATCAAAGGTGATGACCGTTATGCAATTTATTTCAGCCAGACTGGACTTTCAGAAGATAAGGTAGGGAGGCCACAGAATATAAATTGATACTATAAAAGCAATATGATAATCTTCATAGGTGTCTTTTTCTAAGTCAAAACCAATGAATATATTACAGGATTTATGAGAAATTATTTCATATGACTGGGTTCTTGGCTATTTTAATACATGTGATAGAAATTATGAAGTTGTAGAAATCTTATAGCATAAAAGAAAATTCTTTTCCTCATCTAAACTTTGCTAAGAGAAACATGCATATATTTATTTTGAAATTGAAGAATTTTTCATCATGAAAATACAATAACTACAACATAGGACATTTGGGAAATAATGAAAATATTTTACTATTCTGCATTTACATAGTCATAAGAAGAAAACCACCTGTCTTTTCCTTAGAATCTCCATTTGATTTTTATATAAATAGGATCATACATCCTATTGCACAGTCATCTTTTGTCACATGTTAGTATTAAATGCTAAATATTATAGCTATTTTAAATTACATGCTACTGTACTTTGACATGGGTTTACTAAGCTCAATTGCCTCCTTACTAATAAATTTTTAAATTCTGATTTTCTGTGACCATAAATACTGCTATGTGTCCATTAGATTTTTAAAGATTTTGGCTTATTTCCTTAGGACAGTTTCACAAATGTGAAACTAATAGATCATATAAACATTTACAATTCCATTTATATAACAAGGTTGTTTCCCAAACTGATTGCAGAAGTTTCAGGTGCTACTTGTAATTTATGAATTCCAATTTGCCATACCTTGTTAGAATGCTTACTTGAAAGATGACACAGTCATTCTTTTCTTTTTCTTTTGTTTTGAAACAAATTTAGTGAGTTTATTAATTAAGGATAAGAGACAGTACACACTTTAGATTTAGGCATGGGCATTGAGAAAGAAAAGAGATGCTTAAGAAAGAATCATAACACATGTCCAAGACAACATAGTCATTCTTAATGCAAAGTCTAAAGTACCTGCACCATAGTGTGTACAACCCATTAGCAATCTTTGGCATCATTTAAAACTGTAGCTACTGATCTAATTTGGATCAAGTCTTTAAAAGTTCTCTGGAGAGTAAAAGAATGTTTATTTAATAATAGCAACCTTTTCTCCAGTATGTATTTTTTTCATTTTTCACAGCAGTTCTAATTATGGAAAAGCCATGATGTGTGTGGTACCCTTTGTGGATTGGTGCTGGTATTAGTGAAGGGTGGAAAGAGTGGAGTGATAATTCTTAAACAATTTTTGATAGTTCTTTAAAATTCTACATTGCCATGGATAACAGATGTTAGATAAAAAATATGAAAGAGTCTCACATTTTTGTATTCATAGAAGTTCTATGACTGACAGCAATGACAAATTATGATTAAATGTTGAATAGGTTCACTTAGAAATTCTCCTTCCTCTCTCTCTCTCTTTCTGGGATAAGGTGAGAATTGCATATCATTTTTCCAATGCCAACACTTATTTTTCCAGTCCAACACAAAGATCAGATGATATTCAACTTCAGAAAGGAAAAGAGTAAGTTTTTTTAAATGTAATATAGTATTTTAAAAATATTAGCTGATATTTTAATTTGTTTTAATTGGTGAACATGAGAGTTTATTGGCTTAGATTATGATTGTTCATTCTCTATGATCTTATTAAAATTTGTTTCTATATTTTCAAGAATGTGACATTCAGCTAACGAGGTAAATTTGAAATGTAAATGAAGCCTCTTGCATAAATTATAATTTAGTGAAGTTAACTTAATCCTAATTTTCATTCCTTTTAGACCTTTTCAGTCATCCCACATACCTAGTTTCTCTGTTCTAATGCATTTGTATATTGCTAAAGAAAAATCACAAAACCACATGGATTTGTGCCACTGTTACTATATATTTATTATTCACTGGTTGACCCCAGGCCCTGAGTCAGATACTGGCAATTTAATACTAAGGACATGAAAATACAGTCCTCACCCGCAAAGAATGTACCATCCAATGCTGAAAGGTCAAGTCCAGAGAGAAGATGAAGGTATCATCCAAATAGCAGATAATCCCATTGGAAAAGCTATTTTGTATCCCTGGAAAATGGAGATAAAACACATGATATAATCAAAACAGCTGTTACATGGAGAGCATCAAAATGTATATTGAGATCATCTTCCATTTATCATTTGTCTCTATTAGGTTTTATCGCTTGACAAATGACTCCAGACTTCTGTAGCTTCAACAATGAGTGTCTATTATTTCACATAGTTTTATGGTTGGCTGAACAGTTCCTTTGGTCCTGGCTAGTTTAGTTGGGGACTGATGGTCTAGGAGGCCTGACTAACACATCTAGGGGTTCACCCGGCATGGTTGGAACATAAATATTTGAAGTATCCCATTCTATATGGTTTCTTATCTTCCAGGAGGCTAGCCTAGGCTTGTCACTTTGGCGAAAAGGTTTCTAGAAGTGAACAGAACAATTCCTAATGAGCATATATTTTTCAATACTTTGCTTCTGTAATATTTGCTAATATGCCAATGGCCAAAGAAAGTGGCCAAGCCTAGGTTAAAGGAGTGAGAAGTAAACTTCATTGTTTTTAATGGGGGCCCCTGTCTGTCTGTCTGGCTGGCTGGCTGGCTGGCTTGCTTCCTTCCTTCCTTCCTTCCTTCCTTCCTTCCTTCCTTCCTTTCTTTCTTTTCTTGCTTTCTTTCTTTTTCTCTCTTTTTCTTTCTTTCTTCCAATCTATTACATCATCCTTCTGGACAAGGATGAGATTAGGTTCAAAGGCAGTACCATAAAGATCTAATGGAAGTGGACAAAGAGAGTTGGTATTATTGGAACCTGGGAGCAATCACACTTGTTCTTACTGAGGTCTTAGTGGTATAGAGAAAGCATTCCCTTATTTTCCTTCTCCTCCTTCTGCTTTTACTTCTTTATTTAGTACTTCCTAATAGTGCCACAGGCTGGTGACCAAGTCCTTATCATATAGTCCTTAGAGGGATATTTAAGATCCAATGCACATCAAAGACTTTCATATTTAATATGTACAATTGACCAGTTGTTGTTGTTGTTCTTAGGTGCCGTTGAGTCGGTATCCTACTCATAGCGACCCTCATAGGGTTTTCCATGGCTGATTGTTTTTCAGGATTTCCTTGGGAGTGGTTTGCCAGGTCCTTCTCCCCAATTGACCAGTTACAAAATATATATTTAAGATTGTCATTTTCTTCAACATATTCAAGTATTTAATTTCTTCATATCCTCTGTGTTATATTCTGGGAGTTATTAAAATTTGTAATGGTATTTTCTTTAAGCTCTTTGAAGACTGGGGATAGTATCTTCTTAAAGAAGTACTTATGGCTTAAGCTGAATGAGTAGGTCATGAATGGAACCAACTCTCTGCTAATGCAGATATCTTACATAATTCATTTTATTTAGCAAACTGCTATGAAGCTTTTAATATTTTAACATTTGAAATACATTGTGGAAATTTTACATTTATACAATGTAAATAATTTAATAGATTTTATAGATAATAATGTTTTAATCATTGAAAAATGTCAAGACAAATGATCTGGGGGGATGTTATATTCATTACTCTGTTTTCCAGATATTACCTTGAAATCTTGCTGCAGGAGTATAGATTGAGTGCTTTTGTTGATGTTGGATTGTACCAGTATAAAAATGTATATACCGAACAGCAAACAGGAGATGCAGTAAATGAAGAACAAGTTATCAAATCCCAGTCAGAAGTCATCCAGGAAGTACAGGTTTGCTGAGATGACAGATCCACTTTACGGAAAGTAAAGGAGAGGTAGCCAGTGAAAGAGTGCTGGCCCAGCATTTGTAAGATTCTGGGATCAAACCCAGCCCTAAAAATAAAAAGTAAATATCCTAGGACAGAAATGGCATTTGCTTACTAATTTCACTAGATAAGATGTTTTAGGGGAATGCAATCATTGGCAGTTGTGTTTGGACTTAGCATACCTGTATGATAAACCAAACAGGCTGTCACTTAATAAGACAAAATTTTAAATAGTTTTTAAAAACATTTTTAAATTTTTAAAAATTTTCAATAAAAGAAAGCAATAAAGAGACACTGAAGAACTAAATTATGATGTGCTTTCATGCATTTTCCCTATATTAAATATTTGTTTTCTTAAAAAATAGGTTATAACATTGGAAAACTGGGAGACAACTAATGCAACTAATGAAGTTCAGATAATCACAGTAACCAGCCCATGTGTGGAGGCTGATTCCTGTTCACTTTACCACTATAGACTAATGTATAACATGGAAAAAACTGGTAAGTTACAAAATATAAGGGAGATGTGAGTGGGATTCAGCTCAGGTAGTAGAGTGCTGCTCTGAAGTCTCTGAGGGCCCAGGTTTGAGTCCTAATACCGCAAAACTGGGAGAAGGACTTGGCAATCCACTCCCAAGGCAATCCCGAAATAATCAGCCATTGAAAACCCTATGAGGGTCGCTATGAGTAAGATGTGACTCAATGGCACTCAGCAACAAAACAACAATAGATACAGCTTTAAAGTATTTTCTCTAATAAAGTGCTAGCATCTGGAAAATACAGTTTCAAAAGTATGCTACACAAAGAAGGAAAATATATTATGAAGAAAAGCCTTCAGACTGGGATTAGAAAATAGCATCAGAACAAACAACTGTCTGGCACACATTGTTCTTTTATTTAAAAAAATATATACACACACATATACACATACATACACACATACATGTCTAAAAGCACATAAAGATTTTATATATCTGTGACTCATAATTTCAGAAAATAAGAATCAAGCTGGGCACAGTGGTGCATGCCTATAATCCCAGTGACTCAGGAGGCTGAGGCAGGAGGATCATGAGTTCAAGGCCAGAGACAGCCTGCAGAATTTAGTGAGACCATGACTCAAAATAAAAAATTAAAAGGGGGCTGGGGTGCAGTCCAGTGGCAGAACACTTGCAAAGTATGTCTGAGTCCCTGGGTTCAACACCCAAGGACCATAATTTCTGCTAATTCTATTGTTTTAAGTAGTAAATATTAATGAGTGCTTATTGTTTACAAAGGCTGGATTTAGCTTAGTGGGTAGAGCACTGCGCTGCAGTCTCTGGGGTCCCAAGTTCAATTCCCAGCACTGCAAAAGTGGGAGAAGGACCTGGCAATCCACTCCCAAGGCAATCCCGAAAACAGTCAAGCCGTTGAAAACCCTATGAGGGTCGCTATGAGTCGGATACCGACTCGACAGCACCTAACAACAACAATTGTTTACAAAATACAATGATTATTACTATAGGAATATTAAAGTAATAAAATGTGATGCCTACAATCACGAATATCACAAACCAATTAAATAATCAATATTACTGACCTTGGGTCGATTTCAGGATATAATTTCTCTATGTGATAACTTACATGGTACCAAGTATGGGTGCTACAAAAAGTTAGGTGGAATACATTAATTTTGGCTGCAACAGTCTAGAAAGATTTCATCTCTTCTGCTTTTCTTTTTTAATTCATCAAAAAGTCTTGCTACCTGCTGATGCTTCTGACTTCATATTACAATCAGCTTTAAATGACCTCTGGTCTATAAAGCCAGATACAGTTCAAGTAAGCCGATCACAGAATCTCCAGAGCTACAGTTACACAGTAACCTTTATATCAACTAGGGGTAAGTTTGTATTTAATTTTGCACTTCTGCAGGAAACAAATTTGTGTTCACTACAACTCTACAATAAAAGGTAAAAGTTCTGTAAAATGACAGGAAAAGAATTAGATTTGTAGCCTTGATCAGTGTCAGGAGGAACAAAAATTAAGGGGTTAATTTTTTCTATTGTTATTTAAGTTTTAGTTGTATTTCAGGGAATGTGCAACTTCAGTGCATGAGAAATGCACTATGCATACTACAAGTGAACTATCAACATCACAGCGTATTTTATAAATCAGTGGAAATAGTAATTCTGAAAATGAAATTTTAATGAATCAGTATTTTTCAGGAAACCATAGTCTGGCATCACCTTGTCTGAAGAGAGAATTCTGTGGTTAAATTCACAAGGAAACATTTCATACTATGGTTCTTTCTTGAAGATCAATGGAGCTCATTAGAATGTTAAAATCCCTGAGGAATCCTGTAGTAAAAAAGACAAATAACAAAAACAAACAAAAACAACAACAACAACAACAAAAAACCCAGTTCACTTGTGTACCTGTGTTTAATACAAATTTATTTGATCTTTTTAAAAGATATTTCAAGTGATAGCTCTTAACCTTGTATTAATGTTTTACAAAAGACATTTTTGAAAACACTGAGGTTGATATTTTACATTTAAGTCAAGGTTAGAAACCAATTCGGCTATTTGAAGTAGGTCTGTGAATGTGTGTTTACTTTCTTTGGGCAAGTATTTTCCATTTCATGTGAGTAAAATGTTATCTCAATGTTTATGTCTTATTTTATGAAGTGGTTTGTTTGATTGTCGAGTGAAGGATGAAAAATTTTGTTTAACATGAACTGAATTTCTAAATTTCTACAAAAGTTAGTTTGCCAAATTTTTTTTTTCCTCAATACTTGGGGTTGAACCCAGGGCTTTTGGGCTTGCATGCTTTGCAAGTGCTGGACCACTGAGCTGCACCCCTAGCCCATTTTAGTTTTCACTTTTTTTTTTTTTTTTTTTTTTTTTTTTTTTTTTTTTTTTTTTTTTTTATGAGACAGGGTTTCCCCAAATTACACAGACTGCCTCTGGTCTCAAACTTGTGATCCTCCTGACTCTAACTCCCAAGCTGCTGGGATTATGGTCATGCACCCCGTGCCCAGCTTAGTTTGCCAAAATATTATATAAGTGAAGATATGATTATCCTTGTTGATCCATTTTTGTATCAGGGAGAGATTTTGAGGTATTAGTGATGACCTTAAGAAATATGGTATTAAAATCATAATCGGGTACAGTCTTTAGTCAATAGAGCAGATCAACAAAATTCCACTGGTAAAACATCCTCCTAAAGAGGTGAAACATCAGAGGAAAGGACCTTATTTTTCTCAAAATGGCATTTTATGAACAAGTCTCATAGGTCAAGGCTGTATTCTGGGAATCAGCTTTGTGTTCTATTTACATGCAAAGAAAATAGTGACATCCCAACCAAACCCGTTGCTCTAAAATAATGACATTGGCACAGACTAAAATAATTTTTGGAGTGTCCTGCTGTCCCTTGATCTTTACTTCATGGTCCCAGAACATCTTTCTGTTATCTTCTAATATTTCCTCTTAAGCCATAGAAACATAAGTTTAAATAGTACTTTGTTTGCTGATTTGCTTTTTCTGCTATGGATAAATCTACTCAAATTCAAAAATCTGCATTTTTCTCATTCATCTTTCTTTTGTGGTGGTGGAATTCTAAGCATAGCCAATTTGTTTATTGTTGAATGTCTATTATAGATATTAGTTTTATTAATTAACATGTAAGATTCTGTCTGATACTTCATTACAGGAGACTTTGATTTGCTTGACTATGAAGTATTTGAAGGGAACAATGTCACAGTGGATATTGCAGAACAAACCAAAGGGAAACCGAGTTTGGAGACATTCACACTGAATTGGGATGGCATTGCTTCTAAACCCCTCATGCCATGGACATCGGAGGCGGAAGTATGATTCTCGAATGTTCCTACTGTGCATTTCCCCTGAGTCTTCTTACAGCACTCATTGCCCGTTCAGTAGGAATATGAGAAAGGAATTACTTCCTTAAAATCACTATAAATCACTCAGGATTTACTAAAATTTATGTTTCATAAACATTTTTGTCTAAAAGGAAACATAATCTGGCACAACCACCTTTTTTTTTTTTACACAAAGTATCTCAAAGTTGTCAGACATTTGCTATCTTGTTACACAGAGATTTTGTGTCACTCAGTCCAACCCGGTATTGTTCTTCATCTAAAATTCAATTTGTCATCATGTAAAAGTCAGAAAAAGAGGATAGCAAAAACTTAATTAGAAAAGTTTAAATATCTTCTTATTTTATTAAAGAGAAAATCAGTTAGTGTCAGTGTACTGTAAAGAATAGTTAATAATTCTCCTGGCATGGCCAACCCACAGAGAGGGGAGGAGATAATACAAAGACAGAGGGAAAGGAAAAGAAGTTCTGGGATCTGTCAACAGGGCCCAATGTGTCTGCGTGTGGGGCAGCTGTTCTTAAGGAAGGAATGCTTGTGGGTTAGCAAATCTTGGCAGTTACCTGCACAATGAGTTCCAGTTACTCTTTGTTTGATGACTAAAGACTATATACACTGTCTCAAACCCTTAATTCTGAGCAGCAATTATTTCTATGCTTTGCCAGAGAAATAGAGGTGGAAGTTATAGGAGACCTATAAATGTGTGCCAGTACCTTTAAAATCCAGAATTATTTTTTAGATAACCATAAATATAGGCTTAAAGTATATGCACCTCTTTTGAAAACTAGGATACATTGAAGCATATAGTTTATTCCAGTTAATTTTGAGTTAATTAGGAAAATCCATTTGTAATCTGTTTAATGGAATATTAATTACTTTAGATTTTCTTTGTTGTTCTCTTTAATACTATACTAAACAGATATGCATACCTCATATAATAACTAAGCTGCTAATAGCCAGTTGGCTATAGTGATTGTCATTCTAAAACAAAACTCTTGAAAAAATCAATAGACACTACAATGAACTCATGTTAACTTAAAATTATTTAGGAAATGATCTCATAATTATGGTTAACACATGGGGATTATGAAAATATTCTATTAAAGAACTAATTAGGAGAATTAATAGTGGAATTACTGATGTTATAAGTCTTCATGGAAAGAAGTTACTAAAGTGCATATTGTTAATTTAGTTTCAGGTAGCAGTGGAAGAAATGGTTAGTACTAAGTGTCCAGCTCAAATTTCACATTTTGAAGAAGGATTTGTTGTGAAATACTTCAGAGACTATGAAACTGATTTTGACCTGGTATGGAATGTTTAATGAGCTTTGAAACTGATCAAATAAGAATTCACATGGATGTTTGGAATTTTGTGGTTTCTTTTTGGAACTAGTATGCTTTTATTATTCTAAGTCAAATAGCAAAAATAATTTTGTAATAGATTGGTAAAGGTGGTTTAGCAGCTTTGTACATTTTAAATGATTCATTTGTGAAAGCTATGCTTGTAAACACATGAATTTATCTCATCAGTAAAAAATAGGTAAGATGGACAAATGTAAACTCTTCTAGCTTTTTGTTTGTTTTCCTCATGTGGAAGAAAAACAGCTTTTTTTTTTTCTTTTCTAGCTTCAGAGAATACAATTTGCATGGGAATTAGATAGTAAATTGCTTTCCATACATTTTGAGATCACCCTCTGGTCAATTAGTACATTACCCAGCCCTTACTTCTTTCTTGATGAGATATAAAGATTTTTGTTTAATATGCAGTAAAAGGAAAAAAAGTTTAAAAATGTACTAATTCTGTGTATGTGTGTGGTAATGGGGGGGTTGAATCTAGACCCTTGCACATACTTTTTTTTTTTTTTTCTGTACTGGGGATTGGACTCAGGGCCTCACACTTAAATGCTCTGCAAGTGCTGGACCACTGAGCTGCACCCCCAGCCCATCTTTTACTTTTTGAGACAGGGTCTAGCTAAATGATGCAGACTACCTCTGGTCTCTAACTTGTGATCCTCTTGCCTCTGCCTCCTGAGCTGCTAGGATTACAGGCATGAGCCACCATGCCTGGCTCCTTGCACATACTTTGCAAGTGCTCTACTACTAAGCTGCACCCCAGCCCATTTTTTTGTTTTTTACTTTCAGAGAGGATCTTGCTAAGTTATGCATACTACCTCTGGCCTCAAATTTATGAGTCTTCTGTCCCTCCCCCCGAAGTCACTGGGAATACAGGCATGCACTACTGCGCTGAGTTTACTTCCCAGTTCTTATTCTGAAGACTAGAGGAAAATCTTTCCATTTAATGTGCAGCCTTCTCAACTTAGTAAATATATATATATCTGAATGAACTATTGAAGGCCACAAGGATTACATAAGTAATTTACATTCTATTCTTTCCTCCTGAGTTTCCTGTCACCACTCAACACACCTTAGCTCTACCTAACCTATTTGTATTTCCCAATGCTTATTGTTGTTGTTAGGTGGCATGGAGTCCTGACTCTTAATGACCCTCATAGGTTTTTAATGGCTGATTGTTTTGGGATTACCCCGGGAGTAGCTTGCCACATCCTTCTCCCATTTTTGGGGTGCTGGGAATCCAACCTCAGAGACTACACAGTGATGCTCTACTAACTGAGCTAAATCTCTGCGTTTTTTCACACATTTTACCTTGTGAAGCCCCTTGGCATTTTTTTTTCCTATTTGAATGACTCCTGTTTATCTTTACAGACTTAACTCATTTGTCACTTTCTCTGAGTTATTTTTCTTGCTGCTTTTGTATGAGTTAGATGCCTCCTTTCAACCTTAACACTATAATCCTTGAATCCTTTGTCCCAAACTGGCTGCCCCTTTATATGGGGATAGTGTTCTTCCTTAGTTGAATTCTGAAGACCATCAAAAAACAAACAAAAACCTTAGTATACATAAACATTGAATACACCATAGAAAGAATGAATAAATAGCCTTAAGGAGCACACAATATAAGAGGAGAGACCAGACTTAGGAAATAAATGCAGGGACTATATGGTTATGGGTTCTAATGAGGGATTTAGAATTTTAGAGGAGGAGAATATTGAAATAAAAGGAGTTTGGGAAACAATAGGCTCTAAGTTGGACCTTGAACAACTTGGTTTGAGATGTTGGAAGAAAAGCAAGGTGATAAATCACATTTTCATCTGAAATATTATTGTTTCTGTAGAAACATATTAATAGAGGTCAGAAGACAGCTGAAACTGATGCTTACTGTGGTCGCTATTCCCTGAAAAACCCAGCTGTTCTTTTTGATTCAGCAGATGTTAAACCAAACAGACTACCATATGGAGACATTTTATTATTTCCTTATAATCAGGTAAGCTCAAGAAAATGATATGCTAATTGAATCTGGAAAATACCTTGGTAATAAAATCTCATGACATTTTTAGACAAAGAGAAGTGCTTGCCATGTGAAATCATGTCACATTGGACAGACACTGTGGTTCACATTCTGGGTACTTTTTTGATTTCCAGTGAGTCTCAAAAAATGAAAAGAGAAAGAGAAAAAAAATATAGGAACACATTCTGCTTTAGGTCATAATTTTAGAAGAAATAATTTCACAGAGATTAGTTAGAATTAGTAGATAGCTTAAGGAGTGAATAATTTCCATTTTAAGGGAGATCATATCTAAGAAAACAATAAAGAATTAATCATTAATTATAAGGTCACTTCAACTACTCCCTCTCCATAAAATATTCCCCACTTCTTTTTCTATGGCCAACTGGCTGAAATTAATCACTTCTTTGTCTGTGCTGTGGTACATTTTATATGGAAAATGCTCAGTAAATATTCATTCCATTGGATCGAACTAATGTGAAATGTTACAAAACAACTTAATGGTGAGATATTCCTACTGATTTTTTCCCCCTGTTTTTTATGTAGTTCTGTTTAGCATACAAAGGATTCCTGGCAAATTATATTGGTCTAAAATTTCAGTACCAAGACAATGGGAAGATTACTAGAAGCGCAGATACACAATTTACATATAAATTTGCTTATGGAAACAAGTAAGTTACACTATGAATTTGAAAACTTAAGTTATAGTATAGTATATCAACTTTGAAAATAAGCCTATATCATGGTTTTAGAGGTTTCATCTTGGTTTCTGTGTGTTTTGTTTTCAGGGAGAGGGAAATCATGTGCACATGGATCTTACAGTAGTTTTGCTGGTCTTTATACATGCTTCCTGTCAGAAAAGTTGTGTCAGGAATAGTTGTTTCATATTTTTCTGAACATAAAAATTGACCTAAAGATATTACCCACCATGACCATTTAAAAAAGAAAAAAATGATAAACTTTAGAATTTAAATGAAATATTATTAAATCCTATTATGTTCCTATGTACTGAGAGGAGGTAGACAGAGATCATCTTATCCTGATGTTGTTATTACAGTTTAACCACTGAAAAAAATGTATTAGTAGAGAAAATAAAATATTTTGATGAATATATCAGGGAGAAAAGATATTTTGAAATGACACTTGCTTTACTAAAAGACATATATAAATGCAAATAGAGAACTATATGGAAAATAACTGAATGAATCTAGAGAATGCTATTTAATGACCACAGCTGTCATACCCTAAAGCATAATATAGTTCTGTATAATTATATTTTGGTTTTTATTAATTAGTATCTTCTGAAATTTATGTAAATCCTGATTTTTCAGTTTATTTGCAATATAAAATTTTTATTTAAGCAGAAATAATGAGCATACACACTTTTCAATTTTACAAAGTACTTCCCATAAATTTTAGTCATATTTCTTGAAGTGTATATAAAGTTAAATTCACTCTTTGTAAGTGCACAGTTCAGTGAGTTTTAACAAATGTGTAGGTATGTACCTTTGTTATTGTTGTTAGTGTTGTGGAGTCAGGTCCAATTCATAGTGACCCTATGTACAGCAGAAGGCAGCACTACCTGACATTGTGCCATGCCTGGCATTCTATCAGTCCTTCTCTGGTATTCACAGGATTTTCAATGGCAATTGTTTTGGGAATAGGTTGCCTGTCCTTCTCCCAAGCCAATAGCACCCGGTATTCTCAAGCAGTCTCCCATTCAAGAACTACCAGGCTCGACCCTGCTTAGCTTCTGAGATCAGACAGGATTGGATGCCAGGGTGGTGTTATCACCCTGATAAAGACATGTATTTCCTTTCTATAATTTTAGAAATACTGTCTTTTATACAAAGTTTACATTACAAAAGTAATCATGGTATAAGTTTCATATCTTGAAAAGATTTCTGTTTCTTTGGGGTTCTTATTCCAGCAAAATCTTTATTATTTTATAATGTATGCAGCGGGATCAAAAATATGGTAGATATTTAAGTTTTATATTTTAAATTTTAAAACATTTGCTACAGTAAGCATCACCTTGCCATTAATCCCCTTAAAAAAATACTCCCCCTAAGTTCAAACACACTTCTCCCATTGTTTTCATCATTTTTCTGAAGCAGTTCAGGAAGTCCTCTGCTGTGAATGTCTTTGGTTTTGTGCTCATGACAGTTTTCCATCATGACAATGTTCCATGCCACACATTGCTTCTGGCATAGCAATTTCTGTCAAATAAAAACAATATGGTGTGTTCTTACTCACCAGATCTGTCACGGTGCAATGTCTAGCTCTTTCCCCAAGTCAAAATCACCAAGGAAGGTAAATTTTCTGAATTGATTCAAGACATTGAGGCAGCCAGGAGAGCGCAACTAAAGACATTCATGAAAGAAGTCTTCTAGAACTGCTTTGGAAAATGCCAACAATGTGGAATAAATGCATTTGAAGCCAGGAGGAGTAGTTTGAGGGGGATTAATGGCAATGTATTTTTTACTATAATTTTTTAAACATTAAACATTCACCATATCTTTTGATCACAACTTATATACAGTTTGTATCACACCTGACTACATGTCATTTAGGTTTTCATCATTTCATAATATACCAAAAACACTATTATATTCTTATCATAGGGATGGGTCTCTGATAACTCAGAACTGTTATGTATGAAGCAAATGTGAGACAGACCCCAGTACCTCCTTTTATGTGTGTTTGTCTGTGTGTGTCTGTGTGTGTGTGTTGAATATTGGACCCAGGGCCTTGGACATTCTAGGAAAATGTTCTACTACTGAGCTACACCCCATCCCCCAGAGCTTCCTCTTGACATTCAGATAAAGGAGGACAGAAAATGGCCTGAAATTGGAAACAAAACCAAATGCTAATCATAAGCAAAACACACACAAGAATTTTTTTTTTAAGTCAAGGTGGTGAGGAGGTATAGAATAATTATATGGGAAGAAAGTACAGTCTTGATGGAGAAAGTAGTTTCTGGGCAAAGATTCTGCATGAAGAAGCTGCTGCCTAGCTCTACAATTTCAAGGATCCTGTTTCCTATATCATATCAACATTTTTTAAAATGCAGCATGCCAGCTTCCAATTTATACCAATAGAAATGAATATACCCTAAAGTTCATTGAAATATATTGGACTGGAAAGAGAACCTTGTTTGTTAACGGTTTGTAAGAAACATTTTAAATGGATATCCTATGGGTTGGACAAAAGTATGAAGTGAAAGATGGTGAGTGTGGGACCTTGAAGGTGTTCCAGTGGATGTAGGTCTCTGGAATCCACCAAGGGGAAACAAGATGCACTCACCAGGGCAATGACAGAAGATGAGACCACATCAGGGGGTGGGAGAACATCAGAGGTCGTTGGACCCATTGGGACTGGACATAGGTGTCCATAGGTATGACACTCCCTGTGTGCCTATGTGAAAAAAGAAAAAAGAAAAGCTTGCTGGGCACTGCAGTGCACACCTGTAATTCCAGGGACTCAAGAGGCAGAGGCAGAAGGATAGTGAGCTTGAGGCCAGGGGCAGCCTGTGTAACTTAGCAAGACCCTTACTCAAATTAAAAATAAAAAATGAACTGGGGGTGTCACCCAGGGGTAGAGCATTTGCAAAATATGTGGAAGGCCCTGGGTTTGACCCCTAAGTATTAGGGGGAAAAAAAACCTTCACCAGCTTATAACTTTCCTCCCTATGGAAAAAGAGTGGCATTATGTGAAGAAAAGAGGGAAGTCATTGTCTTCAATTTTTAAAATAGAATATCACATTTGATATAGATGTCTGTAGCCTCATATTCTGAGCATATGGGCCTAGTGCACCTCAGATACTCTGAATGAGGCAATGATGTACTAAGTTTAAATACAGGAGTCAAAATCTCTTTAGTACTGAGGGAAGAAGCCACAGTTAAAATATAGATATCAAACAGATGTTCATCACAGAGAAAATCTTTAATCAGGATGTTAAGAATTTCAGAGAATTCAGGAGACACACAAATTCTGCCACAAATTATTTCTTAGGGACTTAAATTCAACATTAAAAAGATAATGATTTTTGTCTTGCCATAAGAAAAGATCTATGTGTGCTTCCATAAGATGTGAAGAAAGAAAAATTCTTGTTCTTTCTGTTTTTAAGTTCATCACATACTGAAGTTTGGTAGTGCTCGTAGTGGTAGAATTTCTTGAAGATCATGAGTTGTGTGCATGCTGTTTGCACAGTTATTGGAAGCTGTGTTCTGAGAAAGGTTCAGGACACTCTTGGGTTATGTTTTCTTCATGAAAAATTTAAATAAGGAGTCAAACTCATTTTCTCCCTAGCAGAGTAGAGGAAAAATAGCAAAAGTTTAAGTAATATCCTTTACCTGCTGGTTCAGGTGTAGCCCATCAAAGCCATTTGATTAAATAGCCTATGTCTCCTATGTGTGCCCTTTTGGAAAATTTTTTCCATCCTTGTTTTCCACAGAAAGTAAAGAAGATAGAGAAAATAGGGGAGGGAGAAAAAAGAGAGGAGAAAAGAGAAAGAGAGAGAGAAGTTAGTTATTACTATTCTAAAGTGTATTGATCTCTCAATACACAAATATGTGCCTTTGAAGCCACTATATGGTTCAATCCACTATATAAATTTAAGACCAAAGTTAGCACAAGGAATGAATAAAATGAGTGTGAATAATCCTGCAATTCCTTAGGGGCACTGTTGACTCAGAAGAGGACACAACCACCCTCTGTTGGTAGCCACATAGGCAGAAGCAATGCCAGGGGTCAAGGCAGCCTTACCCATGATAGCTAGCAAGGAGCTTCGAAATTCCTCTAACAGAATGTGGTATAGCATTGCTTCTTGCCCATTTGCTTTAGATCATGGGTTATCCCATGGTGGATAGTTATCTTGAAGGGGCAACTGAAGGTAATTTTGCTCTGAGGATTCTCTGCATGCCCCAATCGAACAGTAGAATCACTATTTTAGTTTTGATGCAGACCACCTATACACATATCACTCCTCCACTGAGAAATAGCATTTTGGAACATGTATGACCTCATTCTTTCATGCTAGTCAAACTGTGATGGTTACCATATCAAGTAAATAGGTCTCTCCTTTTAGCAAGCAATTTATCTTCTCTGTAGTCATTTGAAGATGCACTACATTTGATGGCAATGGTGGGTTTTATTTACCCTAAATGTTACATGACCTTTAAATAAAAATATCATGATTTTTAAAAACTGTAGAATTCTGCCATTCAAACTACTGTCAATCACGGCAAAACCTCTCCTGCTTTTGGTATTTCTTCATCTGCTTGTATACAGATCAGTCTACCTAGATCAAGTAGATGTATTAGTTTCATTTTTTTAGTACAAGTTAGAGCTAAAAGTATCATTTTCCCCAAGAATTGTTCAATAACTTTCAAAGAACAATGATGTTTGTAGTTGTAAAACCAATTTCAGAATCCAAAATCAGGGTGCTTTTCTTTGTAAAAATAGAATTATCTAGCCACAAAGATACAGTATGCAATTCACTTGTTTTAATATCATTTGTACTCTCCTTTTCTCTTACAAAGTAATATCTAAAACTTCAGTTATAGAATTAGTAGAAGTCTATGAAAAGGCCCTAAGTAGTGTTTTTATAAAGCTTTATAATATAATGTATTCTGAAAACAATTTATGTGCCATCAGATCTCAGAAGCTAAGCAGGGTTGTACCTGGTTAGTGCTTCGAGGAGAGACCGCCTGGGAACACCAGGTGCTGTAGGCTTGGGAGCAGAGCCCAGTAACCCACTCAGCACCCCCTCACTCCCCACCCCCAAAATCCAATCTGCCATTGAAAACCCTGTAAATAGCAGAGAAGCAGTAACAATACTGTTTTGCCTGTTATTTGTAGGGTCGCTATGAGTCGGATATCGACTCGAGGGCACCTAGCAACAAGCTTTGATTCAGTAGAGGTGGAGCTAATGAGTTTGTGAACCATGAAGAAAATGAGGACAGAAAGTAGCAAGTACCCAAACAAAGCAGTTGTTAATAACTACAGTGGTTACTGATGGCAGAGATTATTGTTGAACTACATTTAAATATTTGAATGCAGTATTTGTCTCTGTTTATAAATCTCCTAGCTGGATTGTTTGATTGTAATTTATAAGATTCTAGTGCAGTTAATAATGAAAAATCTGCATCTAAGCTATACATGTAAGAGATAATGTGCAACCATTTATATCTCTAAAATAACAGCATCTCTTTGCTGCTTAAAATAATAAGCAATGCTATCCCAGTGAGCTCTTCTGAGAGTACTATTAAGTTCTAGTACTGTTCTCAGCATTGTTCTATTTACTGTTCTGACATCTTTAACTAAAGTAGTTGACTCTGTTCTCTCGTTTTTGTTAATGTGCTCTATTCTAAGGTGTGTGCTCTTAATTTCCTCACCTATGGTTACAAAATGTTATTTTACCTCCCTATGGCTACTGCCAAGGCTACAAGTAAAAGAAAATTTATACGTGTATGTGACATTAAACCCTTTACTGCCAAAAATATTTCTGCCTGCTGTGCCTTGTTATGGCTGTTTTTCTGAGCTAATAAAATATGTTTGGTGGTCTTGTGTATACCTGGAGGAAGCTTTTATTCTTGAACATTTTTAATGGCTCATATAACTGTGTTTATTTGTTACTAATGTGAACACCAAATTAATCAACCATATTTCAGGTGGACCTACAGTTGCATAGATCTTCTGGATCTCATCCAAAGCAAGTATGCTGGAACAAGTTTTTCTCTTCAAAGGATTAGTCTACAGAAAGTGTCAGAAGCACAGTCCTTTTATGTGGATGTAGTATACATTGGACAGACACCTACAATCTCAACATTTGATGGTATGTTACATCATTTTATACCTACTGCAATCTTCTGAATGTATCTTACAGTGAAACTTTATCATGGAAATTATTCTTATATTCTGTAGCACAGACAGAATCATTAACCTCTAAATATTAATGTTTCATTCTTTCACTTCAAAAATATTACTTATTTTAAAATAAATATTATTTAGATTAATATTATTTACTTTTTAATGAATGGGGTGAGGTTATTATCCTAAGGATATGTAAATCTTTAATATAAACTTTCTTATTATAGCAATAATTAGCTTTATAGTTCTAGATTTTGTTGTTGTTGTTGTTGTTAGGTGCCATCAAGTCATGTCCGACTCATAAGGACCCTCATAGGGTTTTCAATGGCTTATTGTTTCGGGATTGCCTCAGGCTTGGATTGCCACATCCTTCTCCCAGTTCTAGATTTTGCTTATTAATAAATACATTGTGGCAATCTTTTTTATTTGTTTTATCTTTGAAAAATCAACTAGGAAAAAAAAAGGATCCATCCCTAAAACATACCTATTGACATTGACATGTCTGTAGTAAAACTGACCTGAAACTTTTTATGGACTTGAGAGATAACAATGTTATAAACCAAAATTTTATTTTTCATAGTCTTAGCATTGTTTATCAAGACATGTTAACAGACTAGTTTATATAAGAGATGTGATAATAAAATAGTAAAATCTAAGCATTATAATCTTGTTTCCCATATACTTTATTTATATTCTTTAGAAATGCCACAGAGAAGACTTCCAGCATTAGCAAATAAAGGAATATTTTTAAAGCATTTTCAGGTGAATCGGACCAAAATAAATGGGTCGACTGTGACAATCCAGTATTCTATTACCATGACTTCATATAATTGCAGTCATAATATACCCATGATGGCTGTGAGCTTTGGGCAGGTAAGCCTAGAAAATTCTAAATTGTTATTTTTAACCTTAGGAGCATTGCTGTTGCTGCTGTTAGGTGCCATCGAGTCGATATCTGACTCATAGCAACCCTCATAGGGTTTTCAATGGCTGATCGTTTTGGGATTGCCTTGGGAGTGGATTGCCAGGTCCTTCTCCCATTTTTGTGGTGCTGGGAATTGAACTCGGGACCTCAGAGACTGCAGCGCAGTGCTCTACAAACTGAGCTAAATCCCAGCCTTAGGAGCATTATCTTTGATGTAATAATCTTTCTTTTCTTTTTTGTTACTAGGGAATTAAACTTAGGGCCTCATGCATGCTTTGCAAGCACTCTCCCACCTTGCTGTACCTCAAGCCCCCTTTTCACTTTTTATTTTGAGAGAGAGTCTCACTGATTTACACAGGCACCTCTCACCTCAAACTTACGATTCTCCTGCCTCTGCCTCCTGTATGACTGGTATTACAGGCACTGTGCCTCGCATAAATTTCTTAACTTCTGAAAATAGTTGGCATACAGTTTGAATATCTTTTCATAGGAAAAGATGATTAGTTTTAGGATAAGTGATGATTTAGAGACTTGTTGAACTTGAGCATGAAAATTGACTCTAGGTGTTAGAAAGTTCTTCAAGAAATACATCTATAGGTAAAAAGAGAAAGAGAGAAAGTGTCCTTAAGGCACAAAATTAGTCAGATTTATGCAGAACTTTCCCTTTTGACTTAAAAGGAAAAGTTATGAGCTCTTCTGATAAAGATACTTAAACATAAATTATTGAACAACAGAGGAAAAAGAAAATTTGATATTCTGCATCATGTCCTTAGATTGTTTCTGCTATAAACAACATTTAATTTACTTCTGTAAAATATATGCAAAGAGAAAAAGGTGTGGTTTTTCATAGTTAAGAAGGAATCTAGGCAATTTTTATCCTGCTTCAATTATTAGTAATATAATCAGTGTTAAATGCTAAAAACATGAGCATTTTAAAATTTAATTTCCTAGACCATAAGTTAAGAAAATTTCCTACAATATATTAAAAACAAGTATAACTGAGCTCAATATTAAAATTTAAATTATTAACCTTCTAATTAGTGACCCACAGTGACTAAACAATTTTATTATGAAGATAGTATAAAACTATAACTGTTATCAAAAACATTCCCTTTACTCTATCCTGGGTCAACGCTTTGTCTTACTACCTTAAGATCCATGTCTTGCAATGTGTTCCAGTCTTTACTCTTGTTGTTATTGTTGTTGTTGTTAGGTGCTGTCAAGTCGGTATCGGGCTCATAGCGACCATATGTACAACAGGCAAAACACTATTATCAGTGCTTCTCTGTTGTTCATAGGGTTTTCAATGGCGGATTGAATTTTGGGAGTGGGTTGCCAGGTCCTTCTCCCAAGTCTCCCAGTCTTTACTCTTAGCTCTACTATAAAATGTGCTAACAGGGGGCTTTGTGTTCTCAAAACATCTAAATCAATAGTCTCCTATTTTTCAACATTCCTCATTAAGTTAATAATTTGTGATTGTCCTTTCTAGACTTAATTGCCACTTAAGGTTAATTGGAGAATATTGGACTTTGTATTGGACTGAAAGAATTCAAATACAAGATAAATCCTGTAATGTGCACATGTTTAAAGTACAGATCCATGAATTATTTTTAAAACTTTAACCTTGAGATAATTACAGATTCACATTCAGCTGTAAGAAATAATAACCTATATGAATCATGCTTATCAAATTGCATATATGAAAATTGTCACAATGAAAAGCATGTCAAAACGAATCGCATTATGATGTACATTAAAAATTTTTAATTAAAAAAAAAAGATTTTCCTATAACCTTTACTCACTTCCCCCCAATGGTATCTTCTTGTACAATGTAGCATAATATAAAAACTGTGAAATTGACATTGATAGAATCCATCAACTCACCTTGTTCAGATTTAATCAGTTTTATACGCTCTCATTTGTTTGTGTGTATGTGTATTATAGTTCTATACAATTCTGTCACAAATACTGATTAATTTGACTGCCACCAGAACAGTTCCATTATAAACACCACTCATGCTATCCTTTTATAGCCAAGGCCACTTCCCTCACTAGCTTCCTGCCCCAATCTCTGGTATCTGTCAACCAATGTCTGTTCTGTCTCTACTATATTGTCATTGTAACAGTGTTATATAAATGAGATCAGGCCTTCTATAATCATACTGATATGCAGTCTTTTGTTTTTGTTTTGATTGTTTTGTTTTGATTGTCTTTGTTTTTTCATTTAGCATAGTTCCCTTAAGCTCTATCTACTTGTGTGCATCAATAGTTAATTTTGATTGCTAAGTCATATTTAATGGTACAGATGTGCCACAGTTTGTTTAACCACTTACTCATTGAAGGTTATTTGAGTTGTTTCCTATTTGGGGCTATTTTGAATACAGCTGCTGTGAACATTAATCTTTATATTTTTGTATGACATAAATTTTCATTTTTTGTGGTTATGTGCCTAACAATTTAATTATGGGGTTGTATGGTAAGTACACATATTGTTCTGTAAGAAACTACCATACTGTTTTCCAAATTGGCTGTACAGGTTTTACATTTCCACAAGCAATATATGAACAATCTAGCTTCTGTACAAAACTTCTACTATTTGGTGATATCATTAGATTTTTTTTTTTTTAGTTTAACCATTAAGAAACATTATGTACTGATCTCTCTCTCTCTCTCTCTCTCTCTTTCTTTTTTTGCGGTACTGGAGGTTGAACCCAGGGCCTTGTACTTGCATGCTCTGCAAATGCTGGACCACAGAGCTGCACCCTAAGCCCACTTTTTTTTTTAACTTTTTGAGACAGGGTCTCGCTAAGTGACGCAAACTGCCTCTGGTCTCGAACTTGAGATCCTCCTGCCTCCTGAGCTGCTAGGATTACAGGCGTGCGCCACTGAGCCCAGCTCTCATTTTGGTTTTAATATGCATTCCCTAATGGCTAATGATGTTGAGCATCTTTTTGTGATTTTATTTACCACTCATAATTTCTATGAAATACTTGCTTATATATTTTGCCTATTTTCTAATTGGATTGTTCATTCTTCATTATTCAGTTTTTAAAGCTCTTTATATAATCTAGATACAATTCTTTTGTCAGATATGTTGTTAACAAATGCTTTCTCTCAGACTATACTTGCCTTTTCATCTTCTTTATATGGTCTTTCACAGAGTAGTTCTTAGTTTTGATGGAATCCAATTTATGTTTTCTTTTTCTTTTACAAATGGTACTTTTGGTTTCAAATCTAAGAACTATTCACTAGCCCTAGGACCTGAAGATTTTTCTATTTTTTTCTAAAAGTTTCATAGATGTAAGTTTATATTCAAAGCCATGATCCATTTTGAGTTAGTTTTAACTAACTCAAATGGATGAGGTTTATTCATTTGTCTATGGCTTCAGTTGCTTTAGCACCATTTATTGAAAATACTATCTTTCCTCTATTGAATTACTTCTGTACATTTGTGAAAAAAACAGTTGTGGGTATTTGTGTGGTTATATTTATAGGCTATCTATTCTACTTCATTCTCTATGAGTCAATCCTTCCCAGCAATACTATACTGTATTGATTGCTGCAGCTACATAGACAACATGGAATCAAGTGAATTCTCTTTCTTTATTCTTTTCATGCAAAAGAACTTTATTTATTCTAGGTCTTGTATCTTTTCACATGAATTTTAGAATAAGTTTGTATATATCTACAAGAATATCTAGCTGGTATTTTGAAAAGAACTGCATCAAACCTATAGATTGTTTTGAAGAGAATTGGCCACATTATTTTGTTGAGTCTCCTAATCCATGAACACAGTATCTCTCTCTATTTATTTATGTTTTCTTATACTTTTATAAAATCAGCATATTTAGTTCTTCTTTGGTACTTTTATCAGAATTTTGCAATTTTTAGATCAGATTCATAGAGTGTTTTGATAGATTTATATGTATTTCATTTTCTTTGAAGCAATTGTAAGTGGCCTTATGTTTTTAATTTTGTTTTCCACATGTTCATTATTTGAATTTAGAAATGTGATTTGTGTGTGTGTGTTCCTCTTGCATCCTGAAACTTGATGAACTCAATGAATTTTTATAAAATAAATTTACTAATGTAATCACTATCCAGAGAAAAGTAAAGAACATCATTAACTCCTTAAGAGCTTTTCTTGTATTGCCTCTTTGTCATTAGTCTACTCATCCCTCATGCCCAGATAACTGCCATTTTGACCTGTTTCCCATTAATTAGTTTTGTCTATTTTTAACTTTCATGTCACTGGAATCAAGAATGCACTCTTTTTGTGTCTAGCTTTCTTTATTTGCCATGGAGAGATTGGTGTTGTTACATGTAGTTGTAGTTCATTCTTTTTCGTTGCTGTATATTATTCCATGGTATAGACATACCATGATTTATCCATTCTGTTGATTGACTTTTGCATTATTTCCAGCTTGGACCTATTATGTATAAAGTTGATGCAATCATTGTTGCACATATCTTCTACCATTTACATACACTTGTTTCAGTATTCTAAATTCTACTAAATTAATTGATAACTCTCAGGGACTAGAAGCAGGAAAATATCATTTTCGTTATTAGAGTTATCATCTATGAATTTTTCTAGCATATATTGCTTCTGTCAATCGACTGGCACTCAATGTTTAAAAAGTATTTAGTGAGGCTGGGTCAGTCACTCTACTGACATATGCTTCCTTATATTGTTGGTTAAGAACTCATAGTTTTTGTTCCAAAAAATGTTTTTAGTTTTTTGATAGTAAAGATCACATTTTATGCTTCTTTACTTCCCACAGTGATGCACTTTGTACCTTGAACAAAGTGCCTGCTCAATAAATATTTGCTCCGTGAATGATGGAGGGTACGTTCTGAATTGATGAGGTATTACTCTGGTTCCAGCTGATAGCTGCACAAGTGACTGAGCTGACTTTGCCCTCATGGTTGCAGCTGTGTAGGCATGGCCTGTGTTGATTTATGGGACTCTCCTTAATGTTCTGAAAAACGCTGAATACATGAGCCTCATTGCTGTCATGTCACAAAATTGTATAATGGCAAAATAGAAATTATGTTAACTACTGTTAGATTTCATCATTTTTTCAATATTTATTTTGGAAATTAGATAATCACAAAGGACACAGAGAATGAATCAGTTTACAGAGGAAATAATTGGCCAGGGGAGTCAAAGATCCATATTCAAAGAATTCAAGAAGCTTCCCCACCTATAAGTGGCAGCTTTGACATTGAAGCTTATGGATATATCCTTAAAGGTATATTTAAAATGTTCAGAATTCTTAAATTTATATGAAAAATGTTTAGAACATTAGTGAATAAGTATAGTTTTTAAAATGTTACATGTTATTCCACTTGAGAATTACTACTTATTGTTATTTTTACATTAAAATGTTCACTCACACAGGGTATATAGGAGTAAATATGTAAGTGTGTACCATATTATTGCCAATAAATAGTCAGTCATTTTTGTTTGAAGATCCTTTCCTCCTGTATTAGAAAAAAACTCCAATTTAAAGCCAATGTTTATTAGTAATGATTATTTTTATTTAGAAGTAATATAAGGAGAATTTTATAAAACTACAGTAAACTCTTGCTGGGGATGGTAGTGCACACCTCTAATTCCAGCAACTTGAGAGGCAGAGGCAGGAGAATTGTAAGTTAGAGGCTAGAGACACCCTGCATAACTTAGTGAGATCTTGTTTCAAGATAAAAAATAAAAAAGTATCTGGGAGTACAGCTCAGTAGTAGAGCACTTACTAACTATGGAGGAGGCCTGGGTTTCAGCCAAAACAAAACAAAACAAAACAAACAAAAACACAACTATGGCAAACTTGACAGTCTGAAGGTGGTTAAAATTATGACTCATTAATCATAACTTTGTATAATGCATAACTTTCTGAAAAAAGTATTCATTACTAAGGTAGCCCAAAATAACAACAGTATTATTAAAATATAAAACCTAGGAAATGAAATATTATTTTACGAAACAACTTTAAGTGAATCATGTAAACTAAACCTAACCTATCCTATATAGAAGCAATGTGCTACATGTGGCCACTGAGCTCTTGGAATGTAACAAATGCTGCATATTGAAATAAATAACATTGAAATGAATATTGTTTCAATACTGCTGAGGTGATAACATCTTAAATATATTTTGTTACAAATATTTATTTTTAGAACAATTGTACTTGCTTAGTTTTACTTTTTAAGATATTATTATTAGAATTTTGAAAAAATTGTGTATGTGGTTTACAATGTTTGTCAGTTGAACAGTGCTGCTCTAGATAACCATAATCTTTTGATTTTTCTTCTTCCTAGTAATATTTGATGTAGTAGAAATTATGTCAGTAACATAAAACTAAATTATCCAGAACAAATGATACTTGCATATTTTTCACTGCTTTATTGGATGTCCCAATTTCCATTCCTTCAAATTTCTCCTTTATATCCACAACTTATAGGTTATCTATAAAGTGGACAGATATAATAAATCCAAAACAACAATTTGAGGTATACTACTCATGTAATTTTTGCTTCTCTGTACATTCTTGACATAAGTTAGATAGGAATTGCGTTTTGACTGTATGTGAGGGGAATGTATGGTTTACAAGTGATAATGTACAGTACATATTTTGTGTACATTAAAGATGAACTTCGGTGTATGAATTTTTGCTGTTTTCCCTCCCCCTTTGAGTTCAGGAATCCCTGCTGCTGTGTCAGCTGCAGATTTGCAGTTTGCTCTCCAGAGCCTGGAAGAAGTGGGACAAGTCTCAGTTACCAGAGAAGGAACCTGTGCTGGGTATTCATGGAACATCAAGTGGAGAAGCATGTCTGGAAAGCAGAATCTTCTACAGGTTCTTTCATTTAGCCTAGCTTCTGTTTTCTATTTTGTTGTTGTTTTTCATTTGTTTGTTTGTTTTGCTTATTTTTTCTCTGCTTTATTCTAAAATGAATTGAAGTCTATGTTTTAAAAAAATTATTGACTAAATTTCTTAAAGGATTTTGAACAGAAGATTGTTCTGCATTAGGTGGACCAGGTGTTTTCTTTCATAGAGAATAGCTGTTGGCACTGCATTCCCTGTCCCATATGGAACAGTATGTCTGTCTGAAGCCACTGACAGAGGCAGGAAGAATATAGGCAAAGCCAGTCTCAGAACTAAATTTGGATGTATTTAAGAGGGGGCAATCATTCTCACTGCCTAGCATTCTACCATTAGACCTGTATTCTGGGGCCTTGGATACTGTTGCAGTCTATAAGGATAACTTTTTCAAGTTCATGAGGGAGTTATACCTTAAGCTCTCATCTAGTTGTTGTTGTTGTTAGGTGCCATGGAGTCGGTATCTGACTCATAGTGACCCTCATAGGGTTTTCAATGGCTGCCTGTTTTGGGATTGCCTTGGAAGTGGATTGCCAGGCCCTTCTTCCATTTTTTGTGGTGCTGGGAATTGAACTCGGGACCTCAGAGACTGCAGCGCAGCGCTCTACCCACTGAGCTAAATCCCAGCCCCTCATCTAGTTACCATTGCTTAATTAGAGCATGGGAAGAGTAAGCTGAAAATATGTGAAGGAGATTTGTCTAGAAGTAACTGGGGTTCAGATAGTCAAACATTAAAGAGGTGCTTTCTCATGATGATGAGAATGTGAGCACAGTTTCTCCCATGCACTGTTGATGAGAATGTAATTTGTAAAATCTTTTTCTGAGATTATATTGTAGTATCTGTATATAGATACCTTGTAATTCAGCAATCTCATTTATATAATGCCATCTTTCTGAAATAATACAAATATTAAATAACATAGTCATAATGGTTTCTACTTAAGCATTATCTCTCACATTAAAAACCTAGAAACCCAAAGACCTAAATCTCATCAATAAGGAAATGAGTGTTTAAAAGTCATAACCTTCATATGAATACTATGTAGCCATATGTAGATCCATATGTATTTATGTGGAAAGATGCCCATAAGATGGAAGAAAATGTAGAACTTTACTTAAGAAACCATTTTGAGTGAAGGAGTTAAGGAAGTAGTAGAATAAAAAAATATGTAAATATAGAACACATGCTGCATGGATATGCAAAATGGTAACAGTCATAAAGATATGGGGTTATTTTAAGAGAATATGTGCCTGGAACTAGAATCAGAGAGTACCATAAATGAGAGAGTGCTTGTGACTGGTCTTCCTCTTGTTATCTCTTCTGGTGTCTGTACACCTACTCTTCTCTCCTTTCCAACCAGTCTTCTCTGCTCATTCTTTTTTTTTTATTAGAAATTTTTATTGTACATCTTTGACATGCTTTTCGTTGTGACAATTTTATAGGTTACCCCTTACCCTCCTCTGTTTCCCCCCTCCCCCCTTCCTATCTGCTCATTCTTCACTGCCATTTCTCATCTCACATGGAGACTCCTATCTCTCTCCTGGCCCTTGTGTGCATCAGGAGGTTGTCATATTGGCAGGAGGATTTTGAAATTACCAAGGTAAACATATGGGTTTGATTTGATTTCATTTTTGCCATTAGAAGAAAATATAATTCCAGGAGTGGATGAAAAACCAGAATAGTCAGAGAAGAAAAATGCTAAAGGAGAAAGATGACTCTAAGGTAGAAGAAGGACTCGTTTTCAACTGTTCAATAATAACTTATCAAAGTGGTTATATTCAGAAAAAGTATAGAACATTTTAAGAAACTCAAGTTCAGTAAATTAATTTCCTTTAGAATTATATTGTTAATTTTTAAAATTCAAGTTAATTTCTGTCATTCAATTTGTTAATTAGTGCAATGCATGATAATAACATTGTTAGATTTTTTTCATTATTCTCATTTGTTTTATTTTATTTTATTTTTTCACTACTGGTGGTTGAACTCAGGGTTTTGCACATAATAGTTAAGTCCTTTACCTTTGAACTGCACCCCCAGCCAGCTTATTTATTTATTTATTCATCTATTTATTGAGATTGGGTCTCACTAAATTGCAAGTGCTGCCTCTGGCCTTGAACTCGAGATCCTCCTGCCTCAGCCTCCTGAGTCACTGTGATGACAGGTGTGAGCCATGGTACCCAGAGATTATACTCACTTTAGAAGAGGCTCCTTTTTCCCTGCAAACAAGTGACTAAAAGGGTTTGAATTGTTTTTATATCCTTTGCTTTTTGTTAATTTTTACCCATGCTTAAATTTAAAAAGAAAAAACATGTATGGTTATATTTATCATAGCTGTTCTAGTAAGATCACTTTGTGTAAAAATAGATTAATGATTCCAACATTATTGGAGAGAAAGCTAATATGACAGTTATAAAGCTAAAAGAAGGTGGCTTATTCAGACAACGCATACTTGGAGACCTACTTCGTACACCCAATCAACAGCCACAGGTAGTTTTTAAACTTTTCTCATAATATTTATAACTTTAAATGTATGACTAATTTGTATTATGTCAAAGACCTAGTGAAATGGGAGCAGTGACTTCTCTATTTTCATGTGAATATTTATGTTTACAGTTATCAATGCAATATTACTTTATGTCTTTAGGAAAATTATCTTCCTTATGTTAAAAGAATGAGTTTTTAAGGTCTACTATTGCCAGAATAAGAAAATGTGTTCTTCCCTGTAATATTTGCAGCGGCTTTGTGAAGTAATTCTTAATGTCGTCATGTTGTTGTTGCCGTTTTAGTGATGAGGACATTAAAGTGTAAAGAGTTTAAGTGATTTTCCCAAGAGCAACCGCTATTCTTCATGTTGTTGTTGTTAGGTGCCATCGAGTTGGTATCGGACTCATAGCAACCCTATGAACAACAGGAGAAACACTGATAATAGTGTTTCTCTATTCCGATACCCTCGATTCTCTACCCTCGATTCCGATATGAGAAACACTATTATCAGTGTTTCTTCTGCTATTCATAGGGTTTTCATTAGCAGATTGACTTTTGGGAGTGGGTTGCCAGGTCCTTCTCCCAAGCCTACAGCCTCTGGTGTTCCCAGGCAGTCTCCCATTCAAGTACTAGCCATGTCTGACCCTGCTTAGCTTACGAGATATGACGGGATTGGAAGCGACAGTGCTATGGCTGCAGGCACTATTCTTCATTGTTGTTGTTGTTAGGTGCTGTCGAGTCGGTATCCGACTCATAACGACCCTCATAGGTTTTTCAATGGCTGACTGCTTCGGGATTGCCTTGGGAGTGGATTGCCAGGCTCTTCTCCCATTTTTACGTTGCTGGGAATTGAACTCAGGGCCTCAGAGACTGCAGCGCAGCGCTCTACCCACTGAGCTAAATCCCAGCCCACTATTCGTCATAGCACTCATTAACTTCTGGCATAATATGCATTTACTTTTTTTTCACTTTCAGTTTTGTGCATCTCTCCATCCCACTCCTACTAGAATATAAAGTAGGTGACAGCAGGAATGTCATTGGTTTTCCTTACTATTGTATTTCTTATATTCTTAATATTTTCAACTATGCCAGAAACATAGTAGGCACATTTGCTGCATGAATAAATGAATGAATGGATGGATCAATGAATGAAATGTCAGAGTAGAAAAAAACATACAGTTTTCGTAGAGAAACAATTAAAATTTCATTTGTTCTAAATCCTGTGCATATTCTACTGAACCATACTGCCTCATAACCTCTATTCACTACCTCTGTTTCTTTACTTGAAGGTTGAAGTCTATGTCAATGGAATTCCAGCTAAGTGTTCAGGTGACTGTGGGTTTACATGGGATCCCACGGCTACTCCCCAAGTCTTGTCCACAACCCCTTCTCAAGGTAACCTCCTGATATTTAACTTGGAGTATGGTATGGAGGATAATTAACAAAATGTAAACTCTGATAATGATTTTTTAAATACACTAGTGTTGCCAATCCTATAGCCGTAGCACTGTGGCATCAGATCCTGTCATATCTTGGAAGCTAAGCAGGGTCGGGCCTGGTTAGTACTTGCATGGGAGACCACCTGAGAATACCAGGTGCTGTAGGCTTGGGAGAAGGACCTGGCAACCCACATCCAGAAATCAATCTGCCATTGAAAGCCCTATGAATAGCAGAGAAGCACTGACAATAGTGTCTCACCTGTTGTACATAGGGTCACTATAAGTTGGACACCGACTCGACAGTACCTAACAACAACAACAAGTGTTGCTAAATAAGGCAAGAAAACATTTCAACATAGTGAATAAATGATCAGAAAAAGCTATGGAAAGAGTATTAATTATTTTGGAAAAAAAATCACAAAAAACTATTGCCTTAGGAATAGAAGAGTCATTAATCTCTCTAGTCTGTTTTGACCAGTTAGAATCAGTTTCTAAAATTTCCCTCTGAGGTATTTTTATTTTACTCAACTAGTGAGGGTATTAATTGAAATCTTCTATCATCTGAGAACACTTTTAGGGAGTTACTATTAAAAGGCTAGTCATAAGACAGCTGGGGTTTAATAAAAGAAGATAATTAAGTACTCAATTTGATAATAAGAGATGGAAAAATGATTGCCAACAACTCAGACTACTCTAGGGGACACATTATACCACCTCTTTGTTGTACTTACTGTGTAAAAATATGATTATGTTTTTTGTTTTAGCTCCTGAGAATTGAAATAAATCACAGGAATAAAAATTGTAAAGGATGGGTTTTTTCAGTCAGAAAAATAATTTCAGCTACTATAATCACATATTTTGTCTTAGTGGATGGAAGGAAACTTCATCTGCTGATTTTATATCAGCCCCTTCCAAAAAAGCATTGAAAAATTTTAAATAGTGTATATGTAGGTTGAAATAATACATTCTACAGACTTTTTATGAAAATGAAATTCATTTTGGGATAATCATTAGGATAATTTGGGATAATTAAATAGGGTCAAAATCTCAAGAATAAGAATTTGATGAACATTTGATGATGGTCCTTTGGTATCTTTATTTTTGTACCTATCTTTTAACTTTATAATGAATGTCTACTTCTTGGATGCACTTCCTGAATATTATTCCTTACTCAAAATGATTAACAGCCTGAATTGTCTTTATGACCAATTAAAGAATACCATACAAAACCATTTTCTCTTCACAGACTTAACAGCTGTTAATATTTTTATATGTATTTCCCATTATTAGTTTGTGAAAAAGAATATTATAGGGTCAGCTAAAGTCCCCTTTAAGCACCATTGCTAGTCCAAATCCCTGTATAACCCCCTGGAGGCAATACAATAATTAACTTTATATGTATTCTTCCATGCCATTTTAATAACTTTTGTAGGCAGCACGCACATATGATAATTTTGATGGTTTTTAAAAGCTTATTTATGAATAAGATATTATGATGTAAATACGATTTTTGCCTCTTACTTTTGCTATTCATAATTCATTTTAAGATAAATTTATATGGCTGTAATTACACCTAACACATCACTTTAAAGTACATCATAACTATACCAATTTATTTTTTCCTTTATTGATAGACACTTAGTTGCTTATAATTTTTATACATACTTCTACACTGAGATTCCTTGTGCAAACTTCCTACTGCACATATGTTAGAATTTTTTAAAGATATTTCCCAGACATGGAATCACTGGATAATAACTGGATATTTTTGATTTGAGTTTACTAGCTGACCTAATTGCTTTCCAAAGTAGCCCTACTATCAGCAGGTATTAAGGCACCATATTCTGCATGTCATTACCAATAATTGAAATTATCAGTTGTTCCAATATTCTGGGTCAGAGATGTTATTCTTTTAATCTGTCCATTCCCTAATTAGCAATACAGAAAAACATCTTCTTGGATGCTTCTTGAACATTTAGATTATTTCTTCTACAAATTGTTTAACATCTTTTATCTCTTTTTTATTGGATTATCTTTTTAAAAATTGACTTGGCACTCTTTATTATGTATCATGTTTGCCATATCCTTTGCACATGTCTCTACTAGTGTATCACTTGTGTTTTGGCTTGATATCTTGTTCATGGGGCTGAGGTTTAGCTCAGTGGGTAGAGTGCTGCTCTGCTTTCTCTGAGGACTCAACTTCAATCCCCAGCACTGCAAAAACAGGAGAATGACAGGCAAATTGCATTCCCAAAGCAATCCTAAAACAATCAGCCATTGAAAACCCTATGAGGGTAGCTATGAATTGGACCAACTCAACAGCACACAACAACAACATCTTGTTCACTGATACATTTAAATAATTGATCTATCCTAACTTATATATCTTTTCTTGTATGGTTAACCACCACTTTTGTGTTTTATTTAAGAAATCTATCTTGGGGCATGGTGGTGCATGCCTATAACTCAGTTCTCTGGAGGCTGAGGCAGGAAGAGTTCAAGTTACAGGCCAGCCTAGGCTATATAGTAAGACACTGTCTTAAGAAAGAAAAAAAAAGAGGAGAAATCCATAAATCCATATCAACCTCAAAGTTATTAAGTTATTTGATTATATTTGTTGCTAAATGTTTTAGTTTTCCTTTTCATTCTCAGCTATTTAAGTCCATGTGGAATCCATAAACATGTGTTGTGTTATAGAAGTTAAGTGACTGTACAAATCATTTGTCAGTCAAACCTGGATGCTTTTCAGACTGAACAGAAAAATACTAAAGTTAAGATGTTGGGGTAGCAAAAGATAACTGAGACAATCTCAGGCACTTTAGGTTATATATCATCCTGTCTTTGTTGTTGTCAGGTGCTGTCGAGTCAGGTCCGAATCCTAGTGACCCTATGTGCAACAGAACACAACACTCCCCAACACTGTGCCATGCCCAAAACTATGTCAGTGATTTTCTGCTATTCATAGGGTTTTCAATGGCTGATTCTTTCAGGAGTTGGTTGCCAGGTCCTTCTCCCATTTTTGTGGTGCTTGGGATTAATCCCAGGGCCTCAGAGAGTACAGAGTACCACTATACCACCTGAGCTAAATCCTAGCCCACATATATCTTCCTAGACAGAGGAATCTCATTTTCTTTTCAAATGAGAATTGTCTAGATTACTTTTTATGTAGTTTGTACTTTCCTCATGAATTTGTGAGAGGTAGTTGGTTACATGCTTAATTACCATATAGAAATGTCTGCTGATTTTCTTCACTATAAGAACAATTTTCTTACCTTACCTCATTCCATATTTTCGAACAGATAATTCTTTCTACTATTTCATGGGGAAGGCTTTAAATTTGTTTTGCTTCCTTTCAGACTATAAGCCTGCTAGGAGGCCATCAAAAGTACATTGTTTTTTTGACCTGACAGAGAGTGTTGACTCCCACATTCCAGATCCCAAAATAACAGGACAGGCAGAAAAATTCCAATGAGGTTTTTTTGTTAACTTTTATTTAACTCCCTCAGCATAACTGAATTGGTATTTATCCAACTACCAGCTAAAATCACAGTTTGTATGTGGTCAATTCTGCAAATTATATCATCCACAGATTCAAAAATGAAACAATGCAGAGTAATTCAATAAGAAAAATACCATTACCAGATAAATGTGTCTTCTTTACCCTGCTTAGTTATTGCCTTATTGTTTATATCTTTTGGAAAATAGGCAAAAACATCTGGTTTCCTATCAACAGATTCTAATTTTTGTCATTTTAATGTTGTTTTTTAAATTTATCACTTTACTTTCAGGATCCTATGAAGAAAGCACAATTTTAACCATAGTAGGCTCTGGATTTTCTCCCAGCTCAACTGTATCAGTCTCCATTGGACCTACTGCTTGCTCTCTTCTTTCTGTGGATGGTAGGTTCTTTTTAAAATGATGAAGTCTGGATTGTTCTGCTATAGGAAAAAAAATTGAATCAAAGAGTAGTATTATAAATATAATTATCCTACAGTGTACCTATGAAATTGGCTACCTTGTCTGGATGATGCCTTATTTTTTTTAATCTTTGATTATGAGCACACACTAATTGTTGTAGTATCTTTGTCCCATAACAGTTGTGGCCTGCCCCAACCCCCTCTCTCTCTCCCCACAAAGTGTTTCCATGAGCTCTTTTCTGCATTGATGGGTCTCTGGGACACACAAAAAAGATCATTCACATTTTTAACTTTTTGATATTGGAAAGGCTGTAGTTATTTACTTCCTAAAAGTTATCTTTCATAATCCTAGGTGTTTAATTTAAGCAGGTTAGAATTATGCAAGTAAATCCATTTAAAAAATCATTTCTGTTGTTTTTAATTTAAATCCATGTGTCCTAGAAGTGTAAAAGTCAATATTGTACCTATGCTATCAGTGCACACAGCCTATTCTAAATAAAGTCAAAAAAAGTTTTCATTCAGATTTCTATCACTTTTATTAACAGAACATAATATTTTACTCAGTTGTGGATATAAACAATACTTTGGACCAAGAAGTTTAGAATTATTAATGTAAATTCTAATTAAAAATTATGGTTTTAAAAATTATGAGAGTAGACTTCTTTGGCCACAATAGCATCAGGAGAAAATTGTATACTTTTCTTTCATTATTGGTCAACCCAGTTTCTAGGAGTGTCTGATTCGTAGCAACAAGTAGTTTGTAAAAATCTCTTCAAGATTTGCCCCTCCTTGTTACTATCTGAGTAGTTTTCTTTGGCTATATGTCTTGGGGTCTAAAAACGAAGACCAAGGTTAATATTTGCAGATATAAATTTTCAGTGATTTTATCTCAAAAAAAATTTGCTTTATCATTTTCTTCTTCTTTTTTGTCACAAGAAAATGAGATCAAGTGCCAGATTCTGAATGGAAGTGCTGGACATGTACCAGTTGCTGTGTCCATGGCTGATGTTGGCCTAGCACAGAATGTAGAGGGTGAGGGAGTCCACTTCGTTTATCAGAGTCAGATCTCACACATCTGGCCTGATTCTGGAAGCCTGGCAGGTAATAGTTAATAGTTCTCAACAGAGAAAATCATATACATTTCCATGTTTCAGTTTCCAGTGTTATTGTTTCTAGTGCAGGGCAAATGGAGAGAAAGCCAAAGCTTCCTCACACGGTCCAAGGGCAAGTCTCCTTTAAGGAAGTACAGTGATTAAATGGCTGACTAATTCTTTTGTTTCTTATGAAGCAGAAGCAGAAGACTGCTTATACTTACATCTTAGGTTATTGAATTAATCTCATCAATTATTACATGTTTCTATAATGAGCTCATTAATTATGTCAAGATAAGATTTATTACTTATTATTCTGCTTACCAGCTGCTCTATTTGTAACCAGTCTCAGTGGAACTGCTTGACCCAGAAAAAGTTCTGGGAGCAAATCAGGCAAAAGAAAGCTGATGAAGAGGATGGAGAGAAAAGAATGCATTTTTATTGTCCTTCTTTATTCCCTTGTGTTTTGTTTGTTTTACCATGCTTAGTTTTATAATTTGGGCTTTGTTTTTATTTTTTATCTTTTTGGTGTTTTGTTAAAAATTTTTACTTTATGTTTATTTTATTGTTTTTCCCTTAGATTTTCTTTTACTTAGAGGTATTAAAATTTGAGATTTTGTAAAAGTCTTAATTCACCCTCATTTCCTACCCATGGAATTGTTGAGCAAATAGAAATAGAATAATTTCTCTTTAGGATGAAGAAGGTACTGTGGGAAATAGTAATTGCTGGTAATAATGCTCCCAAGAAAATGTGGGTTGCAAATTTGTGTTATTTCTTTAATCACTTAGCCCCACTCCTTCATGGTTCCAGACTTCAGAGCTCAGGCTGCGGTGTGTGGTGATGGTTGTGCACACTCCAGTCAGGTCCTTGATCTGTTTGCCACTCCATCAAATGATGAGTTAGTTAGATGTTGCCAAACCTTCTTTTTGTTATGGTTGATCTGTGTTTTGTTTTTCTTTTCTTTTCTTTTTTTTTTAATAAAGGTGGGACTCTACTGACTGTATCTGGATTTGGCTTTAGTGAAAACTCAAAGGTTTTAGTTGGAAATGAAACCTGCAATGTGATTGAAGGGAATTTGAATAGGATAACCTGCAGAACACCAAAAGTAAGCCCCC